>JAJHUR010107784.1:0-67010 GCA_027495735.1 Lutjanus campechanus | reverse complement strand
TTGCACATTTAAACCAGAGCTAGAAGTGCAGTGTGAATCATGCAGGCCTGGGCTTAGCTTAGCCCAGGGCTAACAATGTGTGTGTGAAAAGGGGCTAAGTTATCCTAGGGTTAACTCCTAGCCCAGGGCTATCTTTACTGTGCTGTTTACACAATATAGATGCTCATTGAGGATTCCTACAAGGGTTGTGGCACATGTGTGTGACCCAAGGCAGGCGAGACTGGAAGGATCAGCTTGTGAAAAGTACGTGTGTATATGTGTGTGTGTGCATACTTTGATTTCACGTGTGTGTGTGTCTATCTGTCTCTGTGTGTCAAAATGGCCGTACACATTTGTTGTTCTGTTGTTGGTGTGTCCCTTTCTCTCCCAAACCTTTTGTTGTGTCTTCGTGTGTGTGTGTGTGTGTGTGTGTGTGTGTGTGTGTGTGTGTGTGTGTGTGTGTGCAGTGTCACGCTGACAGCGCAGAGGGAGCGCAATGCTAGAAGGTTCTCCTGCTGAGAACAGCCTGGAGCCCAAAGGCCACTGCAACAGCTATAAATCCACTGCAGGGAGGCAAGGGCTGAGAAATAAGCTGTTTGTTGCCAACTCAATACGTCTCTAATTCTGCCCCTCCCAACTCTCACCCACTACCCCCCTTTCTCTTTCTAAAATCTATACCTATTTCTACAATCTTAAAAGAGTTATTTGTGGCCAAAAAGCTTCTCATCATGTCCTTTTGTGCACCCCCTCTCTCCTTTTTTCATTTTATCTCAGACTTTGTGCACCATTCTGTCATTCATTTACTTTTTGTATTCATCTTTCTTTGCTCCTGCTTTTTCCATGACTCACTTGCTCTGTATTTGAATGCCACCCTTATCATTCTCCTACTGCTCCCCCTCTGCCTCCCCCAGTCCCCTCTCAATAATTCACCTTGGCTATAACCACTCCATTATTTCCAATAATACCAGTGTGGCACCCAGAGGGGAGAGAGAAGGGCTCTGCTGAGCTCTGTCACACACAGCACAACACACAACCCCAGCTGCAAGTGATGAGACCAAATTGGGCAGCCACGAAATGTGGAGAAAGTATCCTTGTTATTTAAAATGTTAACAGTCAGTTGAAAGTGTCACGATATTGACTCGCGATGAGATAGATTTCCTCTCATTAAATGTCCTTGATGGATTGTTTCCCCTCATTGAATTTCTAAGTGATGCATCAAAGAAGTGTGGGAGCTGTTGCTGAGATCTTTGATGAACTACAATGTACAGAGAGACGTAAATGGAACGCAAACATTAGCAATGAGTCGTTGCCATTTTAAACCGTGACTCATACACAATGGTTAATCAAATCCCAAACTGGTGACACCAGTTTAGGTCTGTTTTTATTTTATGAGCTCAATTTACATTTAATGAAAGCCTTAGGCTCTTTGACAGAAATACTGAATTTTAAGCAGTCTGCCTATTAGTGAAGAAACTGTTTGAATGACTGTGAGAATGTAGCAGATCCAAAGCTTTGTGCTGAAAGGCATACCTTCAAGAATCAGAGGTAGCGCTGATTAGTTGAATTCCCTTGCTGCTTAGACCAATGCTAACTTTACTGACAACATTTTTATTTTTAATAGCGCAGACATGGTGCTGACAATGCATCAAAAGACTGTGTTCAAGTAGCAAATATGGTGTATAAGAATAAAATACAGTGTTTTTAATATAGTATTTTGATTTGCTGATTATGATCTGGCAAAGCTATGGGTGAATTTGTTCAAGAGGCACATCATTAAGTGAGCTGCACAACTAATTGCCACTCTCCCTCCGTCCTCAGACACCTACATGAACTCTTCCAAAACCTGAATTAACAGCACACCACCCGCTGGGCTTCCTTGGTCTTAACTTTCAAATTTCATCCTGAAAAAAACACTTTTCCCAGTTAATATTAATTTATCATATTAATATGCAGTAGTTTGGCATAATACAAGACCTGACAGAGGAAATTCCTCTCCATTTCCTCAACCAAGTCCATTGTTTTCATACTGTTCTGTGTGCAATTCTTCATATCTAACAAAATAGGAAGATTTGTTTTGTAGCTTACATGTTCTAACCAGCAAGTGAGATGTGCTTGAATACTTTACATTAGATGACATTTTGATTGCTTTGAAATACACTAACAAAAAGAAAGCTGCATTTCAAAACAACCCATATGAACTTGTCTGCCCAATCTGCCCTTATCACTATTAGGAAAAGTCTCCAAAAGACTGAAATTCCAGCAAGTCACACTGTGTGACATGGATCAAATGAACTTGGGCGAACAACAAGTCTGATGTATGTACGATGATCACACCTACCAAGTTGTAAGCTATGCGGTAAACTGAGTTATTACTAATATATATATATGTTGTAACATAGTTTCAGAGTTTTAGAAAAAAAGTGGTTTAAAAATTGCAGTAACTACTAAATCTGGCCATTGGAAAAAATGTCCAGTCATTTATTTCAGTTGTACCCATTGCATAGTTACTGCAGTTATAGTGGTATTTATGTGTTTGTAAAAAAAAAAGAAGAAGAGTAAGAGAATGTGGACCCTGTTGTGGCAAAGGGAAAGAGGTCAACTTGGGATGCCAATTTTGCAAAGAGAGCTTCAGGTAACATTAAGCATTTCTAGCATGCAAAGTAGCATATATAAATGTATGTTTCTGCATTCCTGTTGGTAGGTTAGTAGACATAGGTTGTAGCAGCAGTCACATTGTGATGATGATGATGATGATGATGATGGTTATCCTAAATTTCTGACAATGTCAGACTTTTGCCCCAGGCTATCTTTTATTGCAAGACTGTGACAATGGCCATCTTTGAATGTCTCTCACAGTCCGACATAGGACCACCAACAAATATATCGCCACGTTCTTTCATGTTGGTTAAAGTAAGGTCGGAGTTTCCATTTATAATTGGGGTGCATTTAAGGTGAGTCACCCAAAACATTTGGTCATATTATAGAGGTCCTATGTTCATAATGCAGATCACGGAAAGATGGCTGTGTTATATGAATTGTTTTTTTGTTTTTTTTTGAGATGCCCTTAGTTTTTGTTGCACTATAAGAGCATCACACTACTTCCTGCTTTGGGACTGAGTGTCCTGTCTTGCCCTGATACATGACTGTAACAAAGACCTGCCAGCCAACCAGAATATTGTCAGCCAGCAGGGTCCCGCCTGAGCATTGTTCAAGTGTGAAAAACACAATTGGACAATACCCTGATGCAACACTAGCTGACTAGCTCGAACAATCTTCTTTATATCTCCAGTGAATTTCAGAGCATCATCAGGGTCAGCAAGTACTGTCCCAGAGCACAGCATATGATGGATAGTGTATTGAAAACTTCACATGTAACACAGCACAAACAGTGTCGTATTGCAGTACTAACGGGGCAGGGCTGCTCTGCTCCTCCACAGCCTCCATGGCACACTGCAGTGACCTCTGTAGAGACAGGAGCTGACTGGACGTCTCTCGAAGCATGAACCTGGTGACAAACTGGCCCAACACACTGGAGCCCTGGTACTCCTGAGAAATAAAGAGTGACACACAGACGGAGAGGTTAAATCACAGAGACAAGTGAGACCACAGAGATGGACAGAGAGATAACTTCTCCAAAACATCCACAGGTGAGTGTGTGACAGCGCTGCATTCAGTTGGGCTAATTAATTCTCTGAACACATGCATTATTCAGTATATCCAAACTCCAAGGTGGAAGAACTTTAATAGGAGACATAATTGCTGCTCAAGTCCCTAAACACAAACGTGATTATGCATTCTCGAAGGAGTCTTATTCACGCAATGTGCTGATAAAATAACAGTGCAGCGGCTCTTTGTCAAAACTTAAAATGACAAGTAGCCTCCACTGAAAATGCATCTTGGGATTAGCAGTCCACAGCACTCCATGACAGACCGCAGCTGCTAACTAGCAATTGCACAATCCTCCATGGATTTCCGCACTCCGACAGCTTTAAAGAAGAGCCAGAACAGAGGAGCAAGGTGATCTAATTAAGACAGGATGCATAATTATTCAGCACACATCTCCTCTCCTCTTCTCACTTATAACAAGCGTGGCTGTTTTCTGTTCTATCACAATCCAAATCCCTGATTCAGGGTTGTTACCTCAAAAAGTGAGGTGAGGAGATTTTAAAATGTTTTGTCAACTGCAATTAAATAATGTATTGGCTGGGGCACAAAATGTTAGGCTGTGGAGAATGGTTGCACGTTAATCTTGGAGGCTTTTGTTAAACACACTGGAACGTTTGGAATCGGCCTTCTAAGTGAATAGTTTTCTGTGTTCATTCTAAATACGGAGCTGCTTTAATGAATATCTCACAGTCTGGACAGACTGTGGCAGACATTCTTTATTCTGCTAAACGAAGACTAATCCTTTGAATCTTAAACTCTTGGCACAGCTATTCCTTTAAGAAGATCGATACCACTCTCATAACTCAAGAGCAAATATAAGGCTACCTTAAGGTGACCAGATTTCCAGTCTCTCTCCTCCTCTTTTCTTCGATCATCTTCCTTCTTTCTTCATTTATTTTCTCTACCTTCCCACTTCACTCTACTACGCTGCTGCACCCACAGTGCAAAAATGAGCACTAGTGCAGGTTGTTCATGTCGACAGCTGTCAGTCTCTTCGGCGCCAGCGTGACATAATATAGCACTGTTGTTATCTCTGTCACATCACTCATCACTCACAACCTACAGCTATTTTACACTATTCTTTATCTCAGGTTCTATATCTTATTTACTAATATTCATACATCTTTTATTACCATACTTGTACAGATTACAATATGCTGTGTATCTTTTTAATATTTTGTTTATATCATATCCCTTACTATATTTTTGTTATATATGTATATGTCTCTTGATAATATACACTTTTACATATATTATTTTATTTTATATATACAGTACATACATTTAATTCTACACTAGCTAATGTGCGATCATCCTATGCAATAATATCTTTATACTGTGAATCATCCTGTGAATTTGCGGCTTGTTTTCTGTGCAATCCAAATCTCTTTATCCCTGTACACTTATCCGGTTTACAAGGCAATATAATTTATATTTTTTCTCTTAGTACAATGCTACACACCCTGTAAGTATTACACTTCAATCTTTTCATACATCCATAAATTTCCATATATCTGTATAAGTGAAAGGTATAGTCTTTGTGTTTTTAAGTCATATTTTACATTTTATTCTTTTATTCTATTATTATTTGTGTTCTATTTTTCACTCACTCCTTTTTCTACCTGCGCTGTCAGTGCCAGTTGCTGTGGTGAGCAGCCTGCTCAAGCACAATGTGCCTGAGATGTCATCTGGTAGGCTCAGCTGCCCGGCCTTTCTTTGCCACGTAAAATATTATTTTAATCTGCTAAAAACTGGTACATTTCCAGGAATGCACAGGGATTGTCCCTGGAAAACAAGGGATGTCTGGTCACCCTGGGCAACCATCAGCAATAGTATGTCAGCTTAGCTTAGCAAACAGGGGAAAATAGCTAGCCTGGCTCATCCAAAACAAACAAAATCTGCCATCTATAAGCTAACCAATTCACACAATATATCTTACATTAAAGGGATTAAAATAAAAAGAGTGAGCTTTTGTTATGGAAGATTTTTCTGTAACTTCATATTTACTGTACAGACATGAATCAATCTTCTGAAGTAACTCTAGAAAGAAAGTGAATACAATTTTCCCAAAATGTCAGACCATTCCCTTAAAATCAAGCATAATATTTTGGTGGAGACTTTCAGCATCGTAGGGGTTATAGACGTTGTACAGTGCCAGAAAAAGGTTGTGATAATGAAAAAGTGTGAATAATCGTCATAAATCAGGAGAAATACTGGAGAACTGTGACCCTAGAGGAAACCAGGAGAGGACAATGAAAAATGGGAGACTCTGGGGAAAATTGGAAAGGTTGGCAAGTATGATGGTTAGTAATGGAAATGGGGGTGGCTGAGGTGTATTTTTTTTATTCCTCTTTTGTTAATTCATCAGTTTTGGAAGACTTGGAAGCAGCACTGGCTCCATCTGTGCATGCCAGTGTTCCCTCTCAGCACTAAACTAAGCATATTTGTAGCACAAACCCCCGACTTTGTGAGTGTGTGTGGGTTTGAACAACTACTGTGTGTCTTCACTAGGCATTTTTTTTGTCTTGAATTAGGGCAAAGTTCACATAAATTAAACTTACCTCTTTAGTTTTATCCATCGCCTTCAAAATGGCAATATTCAGACTCTCCAGGGCTGAAAGGACGTTGAGATACTCCCCAAGGTGCTGAGAAAAATAATCTAATAGGAAATAGGAAACAAGCTGTTAGTGTCATTGTCAATGTCAGAAAAATGAAAATTTATTTTTTACTTCTGAAAATTGGAGACAAACTCTAATATGTTGCCATGACAGATTGTTATTAACAAACCCTGATAAGGGCGGTGTGAACATCTTAGAAATGGGTAAAAATAACCATATGTAGTTTAATGGACAAGTTGATCTGAAAGAGTCTGATGTTCACATAACTATGAGTCAGTAACAGTCTCACCATGTCATGAAACTGATACTGCGTTGTTCTAATCATCCTTTTAGTCACAGTGTTAAAACAGTAGCTCAAGCACACCTAAGTGACACGGCGATAAATGATAAAGAAACACCAACACATGCTCATATCTATGTCACAAAATGTAGAGTTCAAAGAACTGAGAACATCATTTATTTAATCAAATGAATCAAAGTAAAAGGACGTGTGAGGCAAGTTCTTCAAAGAACTCAATTTTAATTAGCTCTTGGGTCTTAATTAAAAATAACCAAAGAGCGGCTGCGATGTGACACAGTACAGATCCGAGGTTAATGTGTCAGCATCACCTTTTACGCTCCTCTTACTTAAATTCAATTAACTTATCCACCTGAATTTTATGCCACTCAGAAACACTTGGTCAATCCAACGACGACAACTAGTCGGTGAACTACATGTGAGACGAAATGGAACATTCAGTCATGGAAAAAGTAAACTTCTATTTGACGTCAGATGGAAAAGATGCGATTCCCTTTCAATAAATTATGCACAAGATTTATTCTGGGTAGTACTACTGGTATTTACAGGTCTCTGCCCTATTTCTTCATTTTATTCAGGCCATCTGAACAGACATGCATTTTTAAGATGCTAAAAAAAAATAGGTCAATAGATGTTTGCCAGGGTTTCTTTCATATTGACAGATCGGAGCTGCAGGTGGATGATGGTGGTTCTCTAGAAAAATTAAAGAAATCTATCTTCTTATTTCCTTTCTTATTGAGAGTTTAGAAGACTGCTTTCACTCTTATACAGTTTATGTGAAGAGACCAGCAGCTGGTGATCTCAGCACACCATCTGGAAATGTGGAAACAACTGCTGCCTGGTTCTATCCAAAGGCAACAATATCCTCCTAACAGCACCTATAAAGGCGCCATACTCCACCTGAACTGCTCGACTGTTGGTTGAGTACATCTGGAAACCCAGCCTCGTGACACCTTGGATTAAAGGGAAACTTGGCACCTTGTATGTGGATGTCCAGTGTTGCTGGTAAATGTACCCAAATGAAGCAATAAATTCCTTAGTGAGAGCTATACTGACCTGCCTACATGTACCAGGATGCATTGCGTTCGAGCTTCTGACTCCACGCCCATGCTGCCATGTATCACCATGTTTTGTTGGCCAAAATATAACCTTGGGTGACAAAATACTCATCTGGTACATCATCTGGTTACCCAGAGGTGAAGACTAGAAATACAAGCTGAAATAGCTTGAACTTATTTCTGTTTATGAACAACAGATTTTGAAGAAGAAGGCACACTTTATAAATCCCCTAGGGGATATTACATTTTTCACTCTTTTTTACACATATACAGACCCGAAACAGACACAAATGCACAAACAGGTCCTATAGTCATGCATCGGAGAGATGGGGGCTGCACATATAAACATTTATAGTCAGGTGCCCTGCACAGTTAGACGTTTGGTGCCTTGCTTAAGGGCACCTTGGCAGTGCCCAGGAGGTGAACTAGCACCTCTCCACCTACCAGTCCACACCTTGTATTTTGGTCCGTGCAGTACTTGAACCTTGAACCCTTTGGTTCCCAAGCCTGGTCCCTACTGATTGACCTACTGCTGCAGGAGAAGCAGGAGAACTCTCTGCTCTCTCAGTCAATATAACATGTGACTACACTTAGCATCAACACTGACTGGACATCCACATGAAAAGTGGCTGTGTCAGAAAAATTCTGCAAAATTCATAACCTGACAGAACCTAACATTTATCTTCACATTCATAAGAAAGGAGCCAGGGTTTGAACTTCTCCCTCTTTTTAGATTCTTCACACAACTTTCTCTGTAACTTTCCATGAGTACTTGCAAATATGGATGGTTTTCTGCCTCTGAGATAGCCGGCTTTCGCTCTGGCTTTGAGTGTGGCCATGCAGGTCAGCTATGAACATGATTCCCTTCCAACATGGTCGGACAACATGTTGTACAAACTACTTATTTTCTAACAGTTAAGCTGTTTTCAGTCTCTATGTTAGGCCAAGCTGACCTTCTCCTGGCTCTTGCTTCATATTTCAACAGAAAGATAAGACAGTGTTGAAAGTGACTAAGCATATTACCCAAAATGTTCAACTATCTCTTTGAAGTTTTCTAGGACTGCCCTATTTTGAGCTTCGAAGCTTCGGTAGTAATCAACAGTGAATATTTTAAGCTTTGGCCACAGTGGAGGGTGCATGACTCGGACCACAGCCACACATTTCTCCATTCAGCTGAGGTCTGAAATGAAGTGTGATGTTCACTTGTACACTGCTGTGACTGAGAGGGATGTCAGTCACCCAGATTTAGTTATTAATAATTAACAGAACCATTGCTGGCAGTAGTCCACCTTCCACCTTCTCTTCCCCTCTCTCAGAGTTGAGCATCCCAGCATTGGTGTCACTCGTCTGTGTCCAGCTCACGCTGAAGCTACTGTCTCTCTGCCAGACAGGTGGCGGTCCAAGACACAATGGAGGCAGCTGGGGAGCAACAAGTCTGAGGCAGCAGCGCCTGACGCGTCTTTCTCTCAGAGGCACAAATGTGGAGAAGCAAGCGGCTGTGCAGCACGAGGACCCGCCTAGCAGCAACTTCAGCGCGAGCTTGACACAAACTGACAAAACACTGGCCACACAAGCAACACCAAGGTGGCAATACCATGGCCACAAATGAAGCTTCAAACCTTTGAAGCAATCAGTATAGCCCTCAAGTTTTCCGTGCTATCATCACTTGGAAACATGGATGCATAAATGACAATGATCACTGATGTTGGTGAATTTTAAAGATAAAAGTTTTGCAGAAATTAATGTTATATGATGCGTTAATTTCCAACAAACCTGATAGCTTGTCAGTGTCCAGGTTGCTGCAAGGCAGAACAGAAGAGGAGACAAATGGGGAACATATTGTGAAAGTTAATTAGGGAAATTCAAAGTCATGCTGCTCTTTATTATTATTCTGCTAGATAAATTGTGTTGTTCAGCACAAAGTAGTTCATGGTGATAGCCCGAAGAAGACACCAGCCTTGAGACTATAAAAATCAGTTAAAGTTTGCAGAGTCAATTTCCATGTCATTAACTGAAACACAAGCTGACATATTTGTTCTGCTTAAAAATTAAATGTTCTTCACTTCTGTACGTTCTAGAAATGCATGTTAATGCAGTAGTGATGGCTTTTTCTTTTACTCCACCGTTGTAAATGCATTAGGATCAATACTTCTTTGTTTACCAGTCATGGCAGAAATGATTACAGTGGAGGCTAAATTGTTCTCAGTATCGCAGTTTGATAAAAGCAGTACCATTACTACACGAAAAGTTCCCCTGTTGCTTAATGGCATTTCACAGGTCATTTTCACTGTCAGATGCAGAACATAAGCAATGCTGGTTTAATGGTTTGTGCTATTAGAAAGCTCACACAGCATCTGCGGTCAAAATAATGCATTTCTTTTTTCAGTCACTGTTGTAAATCTACATTATGATAGTTACAATAAGTTCCCACAGATTTCTGTTGCAGGCTTCCATTACATTGATTAAAGAGATTTTTTTTTTGTCCTTTCTGTGTTTTCAGGGTTAGGATGGAATATTCTCTATGCTATCACCAAAGCCTGCAAAGGTTTGGGAGACACTTTTGGTTCAGAAGTGATATTATACAGTATAACTAACAGCACTGATGTTAAAAACAAGAATTCCTTTTAATTAGACATCAGAGCAGCATCAGTTGATGCTAACTGCCTCAAAGCTTGGTGTGTTTAGAGAGGTCTGAGAGCTGGTGTGGCACACCAGTGACAGTCCCAGAGTAACATCACGTCCAAGAGCATTTTATCACACTGATGGAACAAAAATAAATAAATAAACAGCAGAGCTGTTACTGTAGCCAGACATTTAAGTCACTCTAATTAGGTGCGAAAAAGAAAAATGTCTTACAAACTGAATTTAAAACTTTAATGCATCTCAATGTGCTTATGTATGTATGCATGGGTTTTTTTTTTAATGCTTGTGAATGTCATCTTGTGAGACTAACACCGAGACGTAAGAAAAAACCCTTTTCACAGCAGCCATGTTAATATAAAATGGGAGAGTAAACGCAAATGTTAACAATGATACTAGTTATAGGAGCAATGTGTAAAATATGCCCACCTGTCGAAGGTAACTCCCAACACATTGGAGGGAGCATATCACCACAGTAACTGCTAACTGATGCTCACTGTCTCTGCTGTAACTTGTATCTTTGTATCCTTGGCTTTGGCTAGCCTACTAGTTGCGATTATCTCAGTTAGCTGTGCAGCTAGAGGCCCTACTATGATTCGAGTCTGCCAGACCTGCAGCTCAGAGCACCAGTGGAGTATTTATGTTTACACCACGGGGAACAGACCCCGGATCAGCAGCCTCTCAGTGAACACAGCCAGACCGGGACCAAACACAGCCTCCGACACCAACAGCAACCAGCTTGTTGACAGGGAATACTGTACCGTGGTGACTTACAGCAGCTCCGACCAGGACTCTGACGCCGGGAGCTATGAAGATGGCAGGCGGGGAAAGGAAAGGCGTGAAGCAGACAGGACTGAGAGCAAGGTTGGGCATCAGAGAGGCAGCAGTGAGCTAGAATATTTTCACAACTAATGTGATGGATTAAGAATTTCTTCCAACCAAACCAGAGTTGGTGATTGCTGAACACTGAAAAGATAAACCAAGACTTATTGGTAATTTTTGTTTTATTTCTGTCCAGTTTTAAGTGTTTTCCTACTCGTCTTGGTTCATTAAAAGAGAGATACTTGAATTCAGAAGGTGTACAGTTTAAGAATATTTCCTATGTTGCCATTTAAGGAGTTTATTTTGTTTATTTATTAGACTGAAAAAGCAAAGCGAGTGTCACTCACATCTCCCTCCCACCAGAAACTATGGGGGGATTAGCCTATTGCCTTTCGAGGCACAAAGTGGTATTATTAAAAGACAGGACGGGCCGAGGCTTGCTGGTTAGCATGCTAACTTCAAGATACACTACTCTGTTTTATTCTATTATATTGCTGATGAAAATCTATCTCACAAGAGCCAGGCAGAAATCATGTTCATGGACCAGGTAATGTATTAAGTTTTATTCGCATTACGTTTAGGCATGTGTGCCGATGCTGTTGGTATATCCTGTGTTTTACCAGAAGTTATAGCATCTGGCAATTAGCTTGCCATGGCTAACAGGAAACGCATAGTTACCTTGAATAAATTGTGGATTTCTCCACTTTTGACTACTGTTGGTAACATTTGGGATAATGTATGTACACAATTCAACAAAATATATAACACAGGTTTAGTGTTTTTAGGCATTTTAATGTGGAAATATTACATATCATAGCTTTAAATTCCAGCCATATCTTACACTTTGCTCCATTAAGGTCCTGTTCTATTTAATAGATCAGAGACTTTCCAGTGAGCAAACATACACAATAGCGGCACCCAAATGGAATGGAACCTTAATTAGTATTATTTATAGCATCTGTGTTTGCCCTACTATTTATTATTTTACCTGAGTTGATACATAGAGTACAGTTTGACAGCCAAATAGGAGGTGAAGACATACTAATCCCTAATATGGCAAAGACAATAAAGACAACTGGCTGTATAAAAAGGAGTAACTTTAAAACCATTTTGTGCCACGGCAGGGGAGACATGTTCTTTTCCTCTGTGGCTGCAGAGAGTTAAACACTCTCTGCAGACCAGTGATTTCAGCAGCTGCCCTCGAGCTGATTTCTTTGATTGCAATTTCGGGGGAGTAGGTTTTGAAGCATAGGTCACAGTATTTTATGTCCAAAGGAAGGGGGTAAACATTAATTCTGTCTGCTTGAGTCTGGCTGCAGGGCTCATTTTTTACTGAGGACCTCCCTCCAGCTGTGAGACATTTAGCCTGTAACTGATGACTTAAAAGGAGGCACATTAACTGTGCCTTTAAGCTCCAAACACTTGCTGTTCAGTCTCTTTTCTGCTTCTTCGTAACTGTAAACGGCACTGTTGTGAAACCATTTAAGATGGTGCTTGTAGAAATAATAATAAAAAAAAAACCCAGCCCATTTCAAATGAAAAACTCACTTATTTTGTCGGCCATCTATGGAGTAGAAAAGCTCCTGTAGCTCCTCAGTAGTCAGGATCCCGTCAGCAAAGTAGGCATTAAACTCTTCAAATGACAGCTTGCCATCATCTGAAACACAGAAGATGTACAGTCCTACATAACTACAGAAAAAACACCTTCATAACAATAATACATATGAAATAATAAACACAAAACATTATATAACAGGGAGAAATACATGTAAAATACAGAGACAGAGTCTGCCTCTCCTCGTCCTGTTTCTTGTTGCATGACTGCACGCAGTCTTGCATGTTGCGTCCTGTCAGCTCAGAACTCATCTGCATGTCAAGTGTCACAGCTTGATTAAGAATATTGTGAAGCGGGTCTCTGTAAGATGTGGGCTCAACAGTCTCTGATTTCTTGTGGCTCGTTCTGCCTGATTCCAGAGCAACGGGAACCCAGAGACTGTTGATGATGTTAATGTTATTAAGCTTCTGGCCTAAATATCCAGCTATATTTGATATGCTTCAACTATTGATACTCTAGAGATTTTGTTCACTGTAATCTGAACCCGATGTGTCATTAGTTTTCTTCTGTCTCACTCTTTTTTTTCCCATTTCTGGTGTGACACACACTAATCTAACAACCAGATAAGCTCCATCTCACTGCAAATGAGTTCTTTGGTTTCATACTTCCTTTCTTTCTTCCATTCTGCTCTTGATCCAAGTTGTACATTTTGGGCTAAAAGCAGTATTTAATTTGCAATTGGTGATGGTGCAGATGGTGCTTGACATTTTTCTTGGTTTAAACAATCAATCTATTATTTATTTATTTTGTTATTATTTTTTAGTATCTTTAACTTCTGGCAAATCAACTAATAATATCAGTTTAGCTTCTACAATTTGTGTTGGTGAAACGCACTCAAATACAAAAGTCATATACATGTATATCTTAACTTCATATATACTGTATGTGTAAACCACTGTAAAACTCAGAAAGTCCCATTCACTATTACTACAAAAACTGTGCCGAAATATTCCACAAATTCGACATATTGTCAGCAGCAGATTGTAGTTTTCTACGTCTTCTCAAAGTAGTTAACTGTGAGCACAGCTTGTTGTGACAGACAATGCACAGAAAAATCAATAACAGCAGATAAATAGCTTGGTTGTCATCTGTGAAGAAGTGCTCCTTCGTGAGCCTACTATCAATCTGTCTACTGGCACAGATTACATAGATCCGTCAGCAGTTAGGCTGCCAGAGACAAACTGTTAGATGTTTTAATCCTCATAAAAGAGTCCAGAGCAACAGATAGACTGCTGTCTGTGCAGAGCAATTTTGAGCCATGACAAACACTCAGGCAATCAGAAGTGTATTGGAGCGAGTTGGGCACTCAGTCAGTCAATGTGAACGAAAGACAAACCAGAATGTTCGAAGTGATAAAATGGAGCCAAGATGGCGTTCATACAAATGAGTATGACTGTCAAGCATTTGTTGAATCAGGCAAACAGATTTAGTCATCGAGGGTCAGACAGCTACTGAGACAAACAAAAGCCCATCAAGGAACTATCGCCACTTGTCTTTTTATTTGGCCTCAGTTCCTGAGACTCACAGTACAAGATGACTGTCGGTTTCAAAACCCCACTGAGAAAATCTACCCAAATAACGACCCTGTCTGCACACAGACAAGGTAAAATGAGAGCGGTTTAATATGCCAGGGAGTTCCAGTTGGCTGACTCAGCAAAGCAGAAAAACTCAAGGGCAAGCTCGGAGACCATCTGTTCAGCTGGAGCCTCTTTGACACTGCTCATCATTACCTCTGACCAGAATGCCTAATGTGCTGGCCAAGGCAATGCCTTGCCCTCACCACTTTGGCCTACTCTCTCAAATAGTTATAATATAATAACCCTTTTTAAAAAAAAAAAAATATTCCCCCTATTCTCTCTACCTTTTCCTCCTCCACTTAAAGAGCAAAACCAAACTTATAACAAGATTGTTTATGAATCAAAACTTTTTTTTTCCAATTTGACTCTATGCCTGTTTCTGTCTCAGATACAAAATAAAACTTTAAAAGAAATCTACCATCTTAAAAATCAATTTCAATAATCTAAACTGTGTTGTATCTATATAGCTGTAGTTCAGCAGCATCTTGCACCACACTCAACACTTCTTGAAATATAGCATTGCTCGCAGGCATGCAGACTCTCTTAGATGAAAACAGTCATGCACTATTCATTGCTGGAGGAACAATGAAGTGTTTTGTATTTAAGAGACATCAAGGATCATTTTTTGTTTTCTAGTTCTAAGAACGTTAGAGGCAATTTGTATGTTGGAGCACAGACTGAAATATCCTGTGGCACAAGGAGAAAATTATGTTAATTCTTAAGGTGAGGGGCCTTTGGGGTGGCTTCATCTTTGTTTTGGAAATTCCCACCTTAGCTACAGAGTCCAAGCATCCAATTGATGCATGTCTTTAAATGCACAACACGTAAGTTCAGGCATCTCTCTCACATTAAATCAAAAGACGTAGTTGATGAAGTAAGGACGATGGGAATTGTGTGCAATGACATGACTCGGGTAGAAATCTTGTTCAAGGATAAGGAAATATTAATAAATACGTTACCTTAAATAAATTACAAATTTCTCTTGGTTTGACCACTGTCTGAAACATTTGGTGTGCACAAGATGTGCACAAGTCAACAAAACAAGATCAAACATTTTTAGACATTTTAATATAGAAATGTTACATATTATAACTTTAATAAAAGTCTGTACTCTTCTTCTTTATTTCTTAATATTTTTTTATCAAAGCATGGTCAAAGACTAGTGTGCTCCCCAGGCTCCACAGCTTAAACTAAATTAACTAACAAGCACAGTCAGCTTGTTACGCATTTTAACCAATTAGAAGAGAGGAGCTGACTGCAGTCATTATTGGTTCTCATTCAGCATACTGCAATTAAACTACAGAGCTGCTCATCATTAGAAAATCAAATATAGCAAAATATAAATTATTAACAAATATCTCCCTATTATACATCT
The DNA here is from genome assembly GCA_027495735.1 of Lutjanus campechanus. NCBI lineage: Eukaryota > Metazoa > Chordata > Actinopteri > Lutjaniformes > Lutjanidae > Lutjanus > Lutjanus campechanus. Next base: position 51,362 of record JAJHUR010107784.1, on the reverse strand, counting down.
CTAGCTGTTTGGGAACCTCAGACTCAAGCCTTTGCTTTTCGCAGATGATGTGGTTGTGTTGGCTTTGTCTGTCTCCAAGTCGGAGGTCATGGTTCTCCGCGAGAAAACGGAGGATTGTATGTTGGGGTCCTATTGATGTGTGACCCTTAAACGGAGAGTGAGATCGGCAGGCAGATTGGCGTGGCGTCTGAGGGAATGCGGGCGCTGCATCAGACCACTGTGATGAAGAGCAAGCCGAGCCAGAAGGCAAAGCTTTCAGTTTATCAGTCGATCTATTCTCCAGCCCTCACCAATGGTCATGAGCTTTGGGTAGTGCCTGAAAGATTGCAGATGTAAGCAGCTGAAATGACTTTCCTTCATAGGGTGGCTGGGCTCACTCTTAGAGATAGGATGAGGAGCTCAGACATCCAGAGGGAACTTGTAGTAGAGCCGCTGCTCCTTTGCGTCAAGAGGAGACAGCTGAGGTGGTTCGGGATCTGATTAGGATGCATCCTGGACGCCTCCTTTATAGGTTTTCTAGGCATGTACGTCCCACTGGGATGAGACTCAGGCGTAGATCCAGAACTTGCTGGGCGGATTAAATATCTCATCTGACCTGGGAACGCCTCGAGATCCCCCAGGATGAGCAGGAAAGCGTGGCTGGGAAAAGGGATGTCTGTAATACCCCGCTTAGCCCCCTGCCACCACGACCCGAGCCGCGATACGTGGAAGAAAATGGATGGACAGATGGATCATATAAATAGTTCAAACACATCCCTTGACTATAGATTTTATACATTCATTATTGGGAAAGCTTTATTCAAGCAGCAACATCCGGCTGCATTTTATACTTATTTTAGTTTATAGTTTATGCAGATACTTCATAAACAAACGTAACCATCTGCAGTTGGTTTGTGGATCTGAGACTGAAGATGTCTTTGTCCTCCTCTCACAGTGTTGTAGTTGGAAGGCTTCCTATATTTGGGGTGCCAGACAAGCAGCAGTTTTGCTCAGAAGTGACACTCTTGATAATCCATTTGATGGACTAATGACGACTGCTGGCAGGCTCTTCTATTCACTTAGACAGTTCTGGGTTAAATGTCGTCCTTATGAAAGAGGACAACCACAACAAATATACAAGCCTGGGCCTTTATGAGATTTATTTCTTCTAATACATGACTTTTATTAGTTTTATGATAAAGAGAAAAGATTTGGAGTTGCCTAGATGGCTAATATGTGTATTTAAGAAGAAGTTACTGATGATAATAAAACAACAGACATAACATGAGCTGTTTTTAATGTTTACTACCTGTGTGCCTGTCTGTTTTTTGCTGTTTGTCCATTCTATTATATTTTGTTCTATTTTATTCTATTCTAATAAGTAGATATATTTGTGTTACTCCTTTAACAAATTTTGTCTTGTTTGACTTTTGAGTGACTAAAACTAAAACAGCAGACAAAAAATAAAGTAGGAGGGTTGGCTTGGGTTGAGTTGAATGTTCAGATCAATGTCTTTAGATTAAATGACTTTAGCAGATATATGATTCATATCAGATTTGTTTCCACATATAAATGTTGCCCAAAATACCACTGGAAATAAGACTGGATGAGATGTTCATCTGATCTTTGCCATGTATGGGAAAAATCCAACTATAGTATATATTGTACCTAAAAGGTCAAGTGAACATTGTATTTGGTGAAAATCAGTGAATGAATATATTTGTCTTGCATGTATTAAATGTCAAACAGCAGACCTGATTTTAATCTCACCCACCCCTAAAGGGATGATGGTGACAGATGGCATCCAAAGATAGCACTACAGTAAAAGGATCGGGGAGAGAAGAAGATCTACAGTCAGGGGGGGGGATTTAGTGTTATCTTGGGGTTCATACATCATTTCATTTCCAGCTGAAGAATCCTCCTTTTATCACATGCATCTCCTTTGATGACTTGGAGGAGGGATGTGAGGGTGAGATGGGAGGATGGAGGAATTGATGTGACAGTTATTCACCAAACAGGAAATCCTTGTTCAGTCACGAGTCGTTCTGAAATGATGTTTATCATTTATGATGTGTTACACAACTGTATTATTTACAGCTAGGCTTGTAATGCTTGTGTTGATCTGCACTGATTTGTTGTCTTAGGGCAGAGTTTCTCAACTTTTGGGGTCACGACAGCATGTGAGTTCACTTCATAAGCAGCAAAGGGTTGAAAGAAATGCCAAGAATTGATGTACTGAAAATTTTTCTTCAGCCTGATCCAAACCTGCTATTATCTACAACACTTCATAATCTCACTCTGTCCCTCAGAGCGTGCAGATGCATATTAACTGATATACTACTTTTATTATTTTTTATCAAAGGTGCGGTAAGTGATTTTGGAGAAAGATAGTTGATTATTGAGTGAGTTCATGTTCAAAATCCAAATTTATTTAACAGAGTACATTTAAAAACAAACACAAAACAAACTGTCTGGTCCACCTCGAATTAGTGGTCTCTAGAGTTTTGGTGACTGGTTAACTATTAGCGTGTTTGCTACCAAAATGTGGACTGGCAGGGAACAAACCTGGACTCCCAATGAAGTGAGAAATGCCTGCACTATTAAATTATTTAATACTCACTGTCTTATGAGATGGCTATATGCACAGTCCTCTAAAGTCTGCTGATATGAGCTCCAGATCAACACCAACACGAAGAGAACCTGTCGGCACTCCATGATGAACAATATCCAAGTAGAAATTGTGAGGTTTGTCGCCAGTGGTATGACCAATAATTGACTTTTTGACCATATGACTTGTATTAAAAGCAATGTATCATCCTCTCATTGGTTCGATTCAGGAACTGGACTTTTAGGTGTGACCACAACCTCATTCCCAGGTCGTCAAACTACAGACGCTTTGGTTTGGTGGCTCAACAGTGGTTGGTTACGTATGTTTTGGGAATGGGATTCAACAATCAACTATCTTACTGACCTGTGATTGGCTCGTCACTGGCTAGATTATCTAAAGCCTGAAAACAGAGCCAAGACGAGCACAAGTCTAGTTTTCTCTCAGACCACTTTAATTAAAAATAAACTGCCTATACCAGCTTTAAAACACTATTTTTCTCACATACTGAAAAGTTTAAAATGCATTAGGTCCACTAACCACTGATCATTGTTGTTTCAGGAAATATGTGCATTAAAATCTCTTTCATTGGCTCTACTGTATATCATCATCTTACCGGACTATAAGAGCAGCTGCAGCAGAGCCACTTAGCAGATTACCGACACAGACACCAGCTGATGCCTTTAAATGAGTAAATTATTCATGTGTGGTCTAATGACATATAAGGAAGACACGTGGGTTCTTTAAGTAGATCACAGACTCCAAAAACACTCATAACATGCACATTATCTAGCCCATATTATGAACACAACTTATGAAGCATTGCTGCTGTCATGTTCCCTGATATTGTGAAGCTATTTCCGGAATATCTTCACAGAACAAAATGGTTTGTTTCCTTGAGAATAACTTAATCATAATCTGAAAATGAATCATACTGAATCTGCAAATGTTGTTGACCTGGTTTTAAAGAGAACAGGAGCTCTCTGAACAAACAAAATACCTTTGTATATCTTGTTCACTTAAAATGAGTCTTTTATGTCATGTTTTATTTAAATTATTGTTATTATTTTTTCATGTAATCTGCTGATGTTTTATTTCTGTCCAAAAAGCTACAAGGCTTGGGACTGAAAGGCTCAAAGGCTGCGAGAATGTGCATTTAAAGAAATAGTTTGCACATTTAGTAATGACGGTAACACTTTACTAGAAGGAGTCATTACACTGTCGTAACGATGGTATGACACCCATCAGGAGTCTTTATGAATGTTTGTCTTTGCTAAACTGCTAAACTAAGACAAAAATGTCTTTGTCATGACAACTTGATATTACCAAACTTAAATAAACTGTTTAACTTTATGTTTTAACATTACATTAGACTGTCATATGTGACTGGTTTTGACACTGGTCATAATGAGACCCTTATAAGTGTGTTATGAATATTGACCTCGAGTAAAGTGGTGCATTTTTGACCTGTCATAAAGATGTCATTAAGTTTCATTATACTGTCAAATGCTTTGTTAAAGTGTCATGAATAATTTCTTGGAATTAAAATAAAGTGGTACCATTTGGAATTGTCATCAAGATGTCATTAAATGTCATGAGGCCAGTTTGATGACAACATATGACAGTATAATGTACTGTAATGTTAAAACGGAGCTAAACAGTTTCTTGAAGGTTGATAATATCAAGTTGTCATGACAGGTTATGTTGTCTTGGTTAATGTCAAGTTACAAAGTAACAAAGTAACAAAGACACTACTGACTTGATTAATAACACCTGTCTGACACCTGTTTTATGACTGCTGTTATGTAGTGCCATATGGTCAATTATGTCATTTTTAATTCAACACTGACTTTGAGACGTCTTTGTCATGACAACTTGACATTATCAAACTGTTTAGCTCTATGTTTTAACATTACATTATATTGTCACATGTAGTTGTGAAACTGGCCTTTTTCTAACATTTTTGTGACAAGCCGTAGTAATAGCCGTAATAGTACCACTTTACTTGAAGTTCAGGAAATTATTCATGACATCATCACAAAAATAGTTGGCAGTGTAATAACACTTCAGTTCAAAATGTTCCACTTTACAAGGAAAATATCCATGACACACCTGTAATGGTCTCGTGTTGGCCAGTGTCAAAACCAACACATGACAGTTTAATGAAGTGTTAAAATGTGAAGCTAAACAGTTTCTTCAAGTCTGATAATGTCAAGATATTGAGAGTTTATGCTGCCTTTGTCAAAGTCAAGTTGTCATAACAAAGTCGTTCTTGTCATGGTTAATGTGAAGTTGTCATAATAAAGACAATCTCAGACAATGCCAATATTCCATTAAAAAAATTACATAATTGACCAATGTCAGTTATTGACAAGAGCCACAAACATTCATTGAGGCTCCTTTGTGTCATGACATGCAATGACAGTCTCATGCACACCCCTTCCAATGAAGTGTTTCTGTTATTTCTAAGGTCAAGAAAAAAGAAAACACACGACACAAACACAAAAATCACACATCAAACCTTGGTGACAGGGTAGAATCACAAGTGGTGCAAAGATCATGAAGCCCAACTATGTAATTTATCACTGAAGCAATTTGTCTGTCCAGCTGTTTAATTGGAAAACAATAAATGTCCAGTAGATGAACACAGATGTGGCAGAGAATCCTGTGTGGTATCCTCTTTTAAACTGGAACAAAATCCGAACATTTAAAGCCTTCAGAGAGCACACTGCCCCACAGAAAAATCCATTATCACAGCAGAAGAAAGAAAGAAGCTATTAATCATAATGTGGGTTGAGTCAAAAGCAATATGCATAAATTGCTCTTTAATAGTGAGCCAGAAAAATCACTTAGGGATCTCCAGGTGAGACAGAGAGTGTGAGGCTACTGAAGTGTGCAGTTTCTTCAAACACGGCAGGACACAGACTTATGGGGCCTTTTCTCCTATACGGTTAAAAAAACAACATCTGACTGGTCCAAACAAAGTGCTGAGAGGATCAGAGTAAACAAGAACCAAATGAGCAAGTGAGAAAGTCCTGTAAAGTAGGGCACAAAGTAGGCCGCACTCTTATCTCTCCAAAGGTTAGTCCCATTGCAGCCTCTCCTAAGTGGTTTATAAATTCCCACGGATGCATCGCGGCTTCAGAAGCAACTGGCATTACTAAGAGAGTTGGTTCTTGTTTCTTTATGGTAAACTCCTATCCACTACTGTATGTCCAAACCATTTCAAATTCTGGTATTCTTAGCATCGATGCTCTACTTCAGATGTGTTCCACCAGGCCATCTGTGAGGAAATCTGTGATATAAGCTGCCTTTTAGCTTCCATATCCTGATTTAAGCCTGCCCGCTGCTTTTAGATCGCATATCCTCCTGCTTCTCGATTCTCCACCTTGCTAATGGTCTGAAGCTCACCGTTTTTTTCCTCCATACTTCAGCAGACATCAGGCAAGTAGCAAGGTTCATTAAAAACTGTCAAGCTGAAAGTGTGCTCTTTGTCCATGGGAAATGTGGATATCTGGATAAAGAAAGAAAACCATTTCCAACTACATTTTAAGTTTAGTTTGGTTCTGATTTTTATCAAGAAGGAGACAGTTTTTTTTAAAGATGGAATAGATTTCTGATCTGTGACCATTTCGCCAATTAGGTAGTGACACAGTTGGTGTTATGTAAGATGGCTAATTATGCCCAGGATTTCATGCACATGGGTAATAGTCTGTCTTAAACAGTTGAGGAGGCTACTTTGAAAGGAAAGCTTTGCACACTATAATACACACTGGAAGAAGTTGGGACTACAGCACTTACTCTGGAGAGAAATCTAGTTTGGTTTGGCCAATTAACAATGTACATATGATACAAAATTGTAAGAAAATATAATACAAAAAGGCACATCCCAGCAAAATAAAAAAAAAAGGCCACTCAACTGAGTTTGGTGCTAAAAGTGCCCACTTGTTCACAAGTCATACACAAACAGAGAGTGCAAGAAATGTCAGCTTCGGTTGTGTATCCAATCAATCAGACACCTGCCTTCCAGGTGGAGGTCTTGCACCAGCAGGATTACTCAGTTTGCCAGGTAACTTCTAAGATTCCCTTAAGTTCCCTGAAGTTTTGTATTCCAATAAGGGACTCCAAATAGTTTCACTACATTTTGCAGTAGCTTACTGGAAGTTCAGCTAAGTTCATATTTGCATATAGTTACTACCAGTAAGCTACTGCAAAATGTAGTAAAACTATTTAAAGAACAAAACTTCAGCAAACATAAACTGACACAGACTTAGACTGACTTTTTTTTTTGCAGTTCTTTATAGTCAGCTCTTATCTTTGACAAAACTATTCCAACTTGTCCACTTATGAGCTTCTTTCACAGTCAAGTCAGTGTTATTTGCATAACTCAAAATCACAAACCACAAATTTGCTTTAAAGGACTTAACACTATCTATCTTTAGATCCTCAATAACTCATAGACCCTGTGTTATAACCCTAACCCTTTATAAACTGAGACAATACTGCCAAAAAGGGGGCTCGTCATTATGCCAGAACACAACGCATTGCGCTGCCCCAGTCTGTGATTTTAGACAGTATGTCAGCATTCCTCAAGCAAAAGAGGTGTGAAGTGTAGCACAACACTGTGTGACTGTGTGTCCCATTCTGCCATCTCACCCTTTTCACACAGATGTTCATTTGGCTCTGTTACTGCCTCTGCTGCTGCATCAAGGACGCCCAGTCCATGTTCATGCACAGCGAGGTAGAACAATGGCACAACATTCCCACCTGTAACAGTTTGTATGAAAGGGGCTACAGTTAGAAGCTTGGGAAAAATGCTTCACCTTCTGTTGGGATTGTTTTGTTAAACTAGACTTGCTATGGCCAAGAATGAACTTTTACGCCTGGACTAATTTTTTGGCCACTGGACAGGTAACATGCCCTGTGATAAGATGAAGTAATTTGATACACTTTTAAAGGCCAGTTCACTCCAAAATCAAACATATTATTTTTCCTTTGGCTTGTAGAGTTATTTATCCATCTTGATTGTTTTCGTGTGTGTGATTTTTTGAGATATCAGCCTTTGAGATGTCTGCCTTCATGCTCATGACAGTGCAGGATGTAAACATTAATGGCGTCCTCCTTGACTGAGCTGTAACCTCTGGTCCATGAGCTGATACACACGTCCCTCTGCTCAGTGATACGCTGATTCCTGTATAGTTCCATTGAAAGAAAATAGTTCCTACATGAAAACACTCACAACACAGTGTGTGGATTATCTTAAGTAACTAGGTCGTGATCTCTGGAAACAGATATTGAGTTTTTCAAATGTATTTTCTTGGTGATTTGAACCAAGTGCCATCTAGTTCCATTATACACGAGAGAGGGCAGACATCTCTACGGCTGATATCTCGCAAACTCTATGACTCACACCAAAACAATCTAGATGGATAAATAGGCACTACAGGTAAAATGGAAAAAATGTTTGTTTTTTTTATTTTGAGGTGAAATGTCCCTTTGATATAAAACATTGTTTTGTGACTATCTACAGTACCTGCATCACAAGTGAACAATTTCTATGAGCTGATGAAGACCGTGGAACACAGTGGAAAGCTCCAGAAAAATATGGCACATGGACCTTGAGTTGTTTTGTTATACTACTCATACTAGTACTTATCTAATTTCATCCCTTAAAAGTCAATAAAAGGAGCAGATGAGACGCTTTAACATTGTGCAGTATGCGCAGTACATTAAATTACGCTCAGCTACAGACATCATTTAAATAAATTACTGTTTTATTATGCAAGACATTCTACTTGTGACGCCCTCATCTTTATTTTGTTGATATTACATACACAGTTTAATCCCTAAGGTGTTTATTACTGGAAGATAAAGAGCAGTGAATGTAGGGAAGTATATTATCTGTGTGTTTTCCTTTTATATTAACACTCCTCCATCCTCCCCCCTCTCGCCACCATCTTTCCTCCACAACTGGTTCAGTGATGACAGTCTTCTCAGCCGAGCTCATTATAATAAAAATCTAACTGTGAATACATTTGGCTTGAAGCCACAGAACAATTCACCACGTACAAGGCTCGTCAAAGCGAAGGTTAAGAGCTCTTGAGAGGTAATTGCAGTGCAGGCATGCTGATTACATTCCCTGTAAATGCAACAAAATCCCACTCCCAATGTCCACTCTTTGTTGATTTGATTTGGCACCTTATCTCATCTGTTGTTAGACAGAAATAAATATCTTCGTGGGCAGGGCATTCTTAGCCAATGCAGAGGCAAGGAAGACAGTTATTATTACAGACAGAATATTTAAAATCTCACGTGCGGTCCTTCATAAATATGTGATGTTTCAGGATGATTTTGCACAAGGAACTTTCATATTATTTTTTTCTGTGATGCAATATTATGGCAATAACATGGAAGAGGTTTGCAGAAGATGAATCTGATAAACACTGCATCATTTTGCACCACAGGATAGTTTCAACAAAGAAAAGTAAAAGTAGTAAAACAATGGCAAACCTCAGTCTCACAGAATCAAGGACAAATGAGCTCTTTCTGAACTCAGCAGTTACTGTTTCAGTCGATGATGAACTATAATCACACAAACGAGATGAGACTCTTTTGAGATTTTGAGAAAATCATCCCAGGCTGAATGGAGCAAGTTCAGTCAGTTCACTCGTTTAAATCTACAAAGTCAAGACAGTCACTCAAGTAAAATTAAACGAGACAGCTCGAGGAAAAGTGGGCTCAACAATAAAGTAATTTAATCACAATACAACTCCTGGATTGAATTTAACTTCACAGACGGATGATATGAAGCAGAGTATGAGTATCCAGGGGATAGTGAGACAAATCTTAGCTTCAGCAAACCCTGTTTGATCCCCTGTACTGCTTCTGTGGATTGATTGCCACAACTTAAAAACCTGCAGCACCCTTAAGGTCCCTATACACTGTGCAATAACAGTCATCTTACAGGGCTCCTGCATGTCGCACTGTGTGAGACAGGACAAACATCAACCTGATAAGAACTACTGTACTGTATATTTATGCAGTTTGATTTTCTTTTAGTTTGGTCCATGTCCTATCTATTAGCATTAGGGCAGGACGTACTGTACCTGACCTGTACAGCAGCCAGCCTCCAGGGGGCGATCAAGATGTTCTTATTTTCTGTATGTTCTTATTACAAAAAGGACAGTATTTCTACTACGCTGTTTAGATGGCTAATGAAAATAATTATTCCAATTAATGTAATGATGTCTGTTCCATGGCATATCCAAAAATCTTTCATAATGTTTAAAAGTAGGTGTGTTTCTCCTTCTGACCAGACGTGGGATTTTCTTTTGTGCATGCATCTCTGCTCCAGCCTTGCAAACTGTTGTGTAGTTATGTTGTTTATAACGTCAGAGCTGACCATAAATAGGCAAGAGGCTGTGTATCACAAACAGCAGTAAATACCCCAACTGACCCCTCCTAAGTCCCACCCCTTTTCACTCTGGTTTCCAATAACAGTTGAGCAATCTCGGTACCTTGGTCAACTTTATCCTTTTCCTATAAAAGTGACATACAGGGTCATAACTTAAATAAGCTAATGTTAGGAAACAAAATGCTAGCTAACTAGCAAGCTAATGATTGATTGATAATTGTTTAACTAGCTAGTTTATCTTAATTTTACAGGTCCCCCAGCAATGCCATTTAACCATCTTCAAAATGTGTCTTTCTTTTCAACATAGACAAGTCTAGCACACAGCATACCAAAGTACAGGAAATGGGAAAGGAGAAATTTAGCTGTGGTACCAAGCTTGCTCAACTGTCCTTAGAGCACAGAGCAAAAAAGGGGTGTGACTGATTCCAAATGTGCTGCATACATGTCTTAAGAATGCTCCTAAAACCTGAAAGATGCTCCAAATGAAAAATGCTATATTTTAAATAAAGCATATCCAACAGAATATGCTTTTTACATGACTCAAATTTGGAATATTGTCATATTCCGAGTAATAGTGGAAAATTAATGTGCATGTAAACCTAGTCATTTTTTATCTTTTGTCCTAAATTGTGACATAGGGCTTTATCTTCTGCCTGGCACAAAGCGGTGCACAGCGCTGTTGTGGTTGCTGTTTTCTGTTTTCTCGCCCAGCATCCACGTTGAGCAAGTAGCAATTGTACTTGTGCCCCTCTGTGCGCTCATGGGTGTGTGGTCTTAAAATGAGGTGTTTTGGTGGTGTAGTGCATTGTTATCTGGAGGCAGCAGAAAGCGACTGCACCACTGACCAACAAAAATCTGATCAGTTGTGCAGCATTTTCCTGCTACTTCAAGGACACATTATTCAGATAGTAAGATGAGAATGTACATAGGCAGGTTCGCACCCATGCACACACACACACACGCACACAGTCACAGTTCAGACCTTGAAATCGTTTGGAGTTAAGCGGCTGTATGAACTTCCATCAGAGTTATCTAAAAAAATATTTCCTCTGGGGAGTTTCCTCTCTCCTGCAGATTTTAGTTTTTCTGCTTAAATATTAGCAATATTTGCCACAGTGGCACATGGAAACGAAACTGAAGCCTCTGATCATTAACCCATCGCTTAAATGATGTCAAGGTGATTTCCTTATTGTGTGTTGTATTATCTTCAATTCACTTCAATGAGAGAGGCTGCTTTCAATAATTAACCTACTGTAGTCATGTCTCCCATGTGTGCTGTCATGTCCCAGCAGTCATCCTTTTGTGCTTTGGATCATGCCTCAAGGCCACACACACAGTTAGGACACGGGGAGACGCTTTGTCCTATTTCACCCACATGCAGCCCATCAGCTATTAATCATAATTTTGATTTTATATGTATTGTTTTTATGTATAATTTTTATGAACCACCCCATTTGACCTGGGGCTTAACCACAGTGTCTGCATTACATGTCACATTACAGTGTCTTGCATAGTGGGTCACATCATACACTGTCTTTGGTCACTAGGACCACTGTTTTAGATTGACAACCAAAGATATCTATGAACTCCTGCCTGGTACAGCCAAAAATTGCAGTCAATAGATAACCATTCCTGACTTTTACCTGCTTTAAAGGAAAAATCTGTTGCTTTTCATGTGCATGTCTAGTCAGTGTTGATGTTAAATTTAGTCAAATAAAGCAATGCATTTCTCTGTATGTACTGTAGTGACCAAGAAAAAGTTCGTCTGCTGCAAAATCTGTTTTTCTTCCTGCATCCAGTGCCACTGGATGTCAGGAAGTCCTACAGGCTATTTCAGCTTGGATTTCTAATCTCCACTCTAGGTAACCAGGGGACATGCTAGATGAGTATTTTTGTCCCCTAATGCTCTGTTTTGGCCAACAAAATAATAGCTAATGGCTAGGATGGTACAACAAGCTGGCCCGTAATGCATCCTGGTACATGTAGAACTCAGCATTCTTGGTCAGTGTAGCACACACTTCAGAATTTATTGCTTTAATTAACTACATTTACCATCAACACTGATCGCACATCCACACATGAAAAGTGCCAAAATTTCCCTATAAGGTACTACTGTAAGTATTAGCAGTCATCACACATAAACTGAGGCAAAAATGTGTGAAATAGACCATTCTCACTGCAGCCATATTGATATTAAAGTTGGGTAAACACAGGTGTTACAAATAATAGCAATTAAGATCCCATTCTGTTTAGTGCAGCAGAGTCTTTCCAGTGAGCAAACACGCACAATAGCAGCTCCCTGACTCTGTTTGACTTGAATGGAACCTTAATTGGTATCATTGGTTACACCTGTGTTTACTCTATTATTTCATGCCAAAATGGCTGCGATGGAAAAAGATCTTTTGCTGAAAATACGTGCATGCCTGCTTGTGAAAGCAAGCATGGGTTCATGGGTTGTATACATTTGTCAAAACTGAGGTTACCCTGATTGTTCTTGCTAATAAAGCCATATTATGAGTGATTCGCTGCTAGGAAACATAGCGTGGCTCAGCCCGAGTTAACATGACTCACATTCATTTGTAGACAGCATCAATTCATGTGTGTCGACGCTGACAGAGAGCTGCTTTATTTTATGTGACATGTTCTTCCACTCGTAGCTATAATCCAGAATCTTAACATCGTTTTAATTGGGCGGAGAAACTTGTCGGAGCATGAAGAGGAAAGGAGCTTCACTCAACGAGTCATTCATGTAAATCCCTCATTTCTCCGCCCAGATTGTCTGAGGCATACTAACAAGCAGAAGAATGTGGGGAAACAGCAAGCATGCATTGTGACAAATTATTCATCACATAACATGTTATGTACTCTTTACTCACCGTTTTTGTCTGCTCGGCGGAAAATCTGGGGAAAAAAAAGAGGAGGGAGGAGAAGGTTATTATCTTGTAGCCAAGCATCACTAAAAGGATTCCTGCAATAAGATGATCCAGATTATCAAGAGTGATGGCAATTTGTCAAAAACACAATAAGATGTTTGACGTCTGCTGCCGAAGGTTCATTTGTTCTGCTGCACTGAACAGAAACATGAGCAAGGACATTCACAAAGGACTGTTACACTCTGTATGTGTGACTCATGTTAGGTTGAATGGTATTTGTGAGGTAATATGTGTCAGCTGTAAAATAGGTCCAACAGTTATTACTTCTGATGTAAATAGTTGCCTCACAGGAAGGACGGAAGGCCAGTGGGTTGCAAAGAGGACTAAATGGACGTTATCATGCAGGTGTGTCAGTGTTGAAAATTGCGTAAGGGAAAACACTTTTATATCATATTTCTGTGAAGACAGGCTTAAGGCATAAATTGTACAATAATTATTCTTTGCAGACATGCACATTAGTTGAGATGTGTTGTTATTTTATATTTGACAGTCAATGGACCTTTTTCCACAGTAGTAGGGTAAACACAGGTGATACCAATGATACTAATTAAAGTCAGTGTAAAGAAAATTCAGAGATTTGTTTCTAGACATGTTATACACGTTAGAAAATAACTGCTGAAAAGACGTGAAAAGACTGGGAACTACTGAACTGTGGGGTTAGACCGTTAAACTGTGTACTCGGGATATTTAAGGAGGGCCTGAAACTCATGGTTCAAATGAAACACTGAAGCCACATGTCCCCAAACACCATACAACCAACTAATGGAGATCCAAAAAATTAATAAACAGAAGAGGAATGACCACAATTTCGTGGTACCTACAGTGTAGATTCAGGAAAGAACATGAGGCTCTGAGCACTAAAATTCAATAAATATCATCTTTTTAAAGGATGGACTCCAAGCATCAGTCACTTCTCCTGTCAGATCCTGCCGCAGCCAACTGCATTCACTGGCCAGTGGCTGCGACTGCAAGTTGAAACTCAACACCCACCACCCCTGGCTTCATCCATCTCTGATTCAACCGACCATTTTAACCGCAGACATTTTAACACATCATAGGAGGAAAAGCACAGGTGCAATTAACAACATTAATGATGGCTGAATTACAGTTTGATGTTCCAGTTCTATGGCCATGTTATCCTGCATGCTGCCTCATTTACTGCCACATTAAACAGCACCGTCATTAGTGTTATTAATTACACCTGTGCTTTTATGACAAAATGTCTGCTGTGAAAAAGGTCCATTTAAGCTACTGCTGCTGCTGCCAGCTGCTGTTAGCTGGCCAGAGGCCATCGCTGCATTGCAACCTTTAAACGGACCTAAATGTTATTCGATTTAAGCTGATTCATTACCGGGTGGTTAAATTTCTAATGGTATCAATTTTCTGTCTGTTCTTTTGCAGGCTAATTTGTTGACATGTGTATACAGACAAAACTGAAGAGTCATATTATGTCTGGCTCTTTTCATTCTAGTCCCACTGGGGGTTTCTGGTGCACGATGAGATGGCTCGTGTTTAGCAAAGGAGGCCACAACACTGAAGTCAGTTCTATTTGTTATAATAGCAAATATGATAAGGATGTTGCTGAGTGAAAAAGGGATAAATGGACACTTAATGGAAAAATATATATTTATATTCATAATATATTTACTGTAATAAATCATAAAATGACCAAGATACATTATCAGAGATCAAGGAAACATGGTAAGTTGAGATACTCATTTCTCTGACAACACTATAGCTGCAGTGCCCGACATTGAAATTTCTATTCCGTGTCGAAATAACAGTTTTTATTTGCCTGTTTCATGTTTATGAGAGTTCAAATTAATGCTGAATGTTCACTGAATGAGTTACTGTGTGTTTATGAGTCGCAATAAAATCATTACTAATCTTTTAGAAAGAGTAGATGGTTATAATGGTTAAAGTGAGCAGTATGTTTCAGGAGTCTGGCAGGCACTAAGACAGGCAATCATTGAAGCTCCAGACTGTATTTTCAAAGCAGTGAGTTTTTGTTTTCAGGATTGACAGACAACTGAGAGGTATAAACAGCTGATCATCTTCGGTGTAGGACTCATCGTTACTAGTTATTGTCAATTTCCGATGTTGTGCACATCTTGCGCTTCCTGCAACAAGCCAATCTCCGCATCTAACAAGCTTCGAGTGTGGGGAGGAAGAAGCGGGGGGAGAATACTTGCTTCAACCATAGATCGTATATTAAACATGATTTCAAACTATTTCATATATAGTCTATGGCTCCAACTCGCATTTGGACTGCTCTACTCCCTTTGCAAAAATGATTATTTCTACATAGTGCTTCTTTAACAAATGCAAAGCTACCACCTCAAAAACTATCACAAGACTACACTGCAAGCAAAAACTTTGTTCTCTTGTCACATGGTACAGTTCTTTAAAAGGTAGGATTAGGGGGATTTGTCCGAGCTGTTTGTAAATGCACCAGAAAGCTAGTTGATTGTTGAGTCTAATTCCCAGGACTTCAAGAATTAAGTTTGTACATTGTTTTTTTTGTTTTTTTTTGTTTATTTTTTAGGAAAATGTTGTTTATCATGCCTTTAAAGTGAGACTGTGGCCATGCAGTTATACACAGAGTAAAAAGCACAAAAGCTGAACCCCTGAATAATGAGGAATATTATTTGTTGATGTGAATGCTAATTTCAAACACTCATTAGAAGGGCTTTATGAAAATAAGAGATTGGAGCAGTGAGGTAAAAAGCTGGCAAATTAAATACAGCAATGTCATGAAACTAAGTAAAAAAGAAAACAAAAACAATAAAGCATTTAAATACATCACATTTAAAAACTAGACATGTGTCAATATGATGAGGATGAATGCAGGACTGGTTAACATTTGTGCAAAAAGATGCCTTTGAGGATTTATTCTTTCTTGCTGTCGAGAAAATGACAGTGTGATCATTATTCTTCTGATTCTATGACCGGTTTGGAGTTGGCAGGGATTATTGTAGTAATTGTCATGGAGACTTATGGTGTGAAAAGTCTATTTTAAACAGAGGTTTAAAAATTCACAACCACCAGTGACAGCAACAGCAAAACACAGCCTTGCTTCAAAGCAAAGAGGAATATAGACGCGCTTGACACAGATCAGCTGAAATAAACAAAACAGTGGCTTCAGTACGGATGAGTGACCAGCGCTGGGAAAGCCATTTGTCGGCTGATA
The DNA here is from genome assembly GCA_027495735.1 of Lutjanus campechanus. NCBI lineage: Eukaryota > Metazoa > Chordata > Actinopteri > Lutjaniformes > Lutjanidae > Lutjanus > Lutjanus campechanus. The sequence goes on along the minus strand of JAJHUR010107784.1, from coordinate 35,241 downwards.
TGAACGAGAGACGAGGCGATACTATACGGCTTATGGCTGATCATGTGACCATGTGTGTTAGTCAGCCTCCTGGTCAACAAAGGAAAATTCCAGTTTCCAATTCCAGTCAGAAAATCAACACGCACAGCATGATTTTAAAAGACATTGCTATGGATAATAAAAAATAAAAAGAGATTTGTTGTTTAGATCATGACTCTGCTATGTTATTTGAACTCGCCAGCTTAATTTCTGAGATCTAACAGTGAAGCAGGATCTGAGGAGCTGTACAGACGGCACTGGGCAACCACATAAATGATGAGACAGGTTTGTAACCGTAATCACTAAGCCACTTATCTGGACTGAAAACAAAGGTTATTGTTCCTGAATCACCTATTATAATCATCCAGGGAACTGTTAAGTTTCATACACACACAACTAAAGAACGATGGAACAAAGTTGAACTAGTTTGAAGCAGCGCTTGAAAGCTAAATTGATGTTTACAATGACCAGTTTGGGTAACAGTTTTAATGATCACATTTATTTTCATGTCACAGAAGTGGTTTAGATAATTGGACCAAACCGGGGAAAAACCTGCTTCATTATAAATCACTGTCAATTGTAGTCCCCGTGACCTCATGTAGCACTAACAGAGATGGCTAACATGTTGCTAATAGCAAAAAAAAACATTTTAAAAAGAGGATGAAAAAACAATTTCCTCAAGTCTACTTTGCACATGTTTCAGGTCGTTAAAATTTGAATTATGAAAAGAGGAAAAGTTAATCTGCAATTATTTCCAACCTCTGTCTTACAATTTAAACTTCATAATTCTTTTAATTAATTTAACACACAGCACCTCTCTCAAAGGGTAACTTTGGTGTCTAAGAGACTAATAAGGACAACCATTATTTAAAATCGGTCCAGTATTGAGGGAGAGAGCTGCAGCGCAGAAGCGAAATAAGCTAAAATGTAATTTCTCTGGACAGTACGTCCACTGAAAGTGCTTGTTTTTGTCACTGACTGGCTTGGACTGTTATTATCACTCTCGCCAAACTTACCAGACTCTAATTTTAACATCACTGTCATTTTCATTCAAAGTCAACAGAAGCAAAAACAAACTCATCAAAAACATCTCAGCTCGTCTCTCCAACTGTCGCTGAGGTATGTTGGACCTCCTTCTTGCTCCTTTTCCAATGTTCGCATCTAGAATTAAGGGTGTATTTCAACCAAAACCAGAGCTGGTGATTGTTGGGACAGTGGGAAAATGAGTCAAGACGTTTTTGATGAGTTTTATTTAGTTTCTGTTGAGTTTGAATGAAGATAAGGAGGACAATCTTAAAATTACAGTTTTGTAAAGGGAGTGGCGTTATTTCACGAGAGCAATAAAATAGCTCTTTCTGGTTAAATAAAAGGTATCTTACTCTTTAAAAAAAGGTCTCTATCAGTCAGCCCAGAGCTTGATTTTAATCTCAGTGCTATATATTTGGGAAATGTACCAACTTGGCTGGAAAAACAGGACAGGATACTTGAGTAAAGAGTCTCCTACAATAACTGACTGGATAGAAATAGTAAAAGAAATTTACACTATGGAACAATTTACATTTTCTCTGAGACATGCTGCCAAAAAGTCTGAAAAAAAAACAACTGGAAAATATTTGAAATTGAAATGATTTCTATATATGCTTTTGGTTGGAGACACTTCCCTTACTCTTGTCTGTATTTTTCTTTTGTACCAACAGAATGGACATCTCCCTCCTTAGGAAATCCTCTGGGTTTGCACGAATCAAAGTCATGGATCATAAAGACTTATAGGAAGCTAACGGGCAATCACAGTTGCAAAGGACCCACAGATGTTGATACCGCGGCATAACCCACATTAATTTCATTTTTGTTTTATATGTCAGGCATTTCTCTTCACCCATGTTTGTTGTCCGTTGCGTTACAACTCCAACAAAAATAGTTAAAAAGGAGTTAAAAAGGTCTATCTCTGTAGGTATCTTTTCCATAATAATGTCAGACACTTAATCTCAGCCAGTCAGTGGAAAAACAGGCACTTTTAGTGGAAGTACTGTGGTGACGCACAGTTGCTCAGGGGGATTATGTAGTAGCTCAGTTTCACTTTTGCTGGCTGCAGCGCTCTCCCTCAATACTGGGCCAGTTTCAAAAACTGTTGTCCCCATTAGTCACTGAGACACACAAACGTCCAGGTTGCAAAACCGCAGTTACTCTTTAAATTAACAGTTAATAAGACTTTGACAAATGCAAATTTCAAATCTAACGTGTGTTTACACTAGAATTGAGGAATCTATTTCTGTAAGCAGCACAGTTATCAACCAGAGGCACAAAATTCAGCTGCTAGGAATATGTTTTCAGAAGCAGCGGAATGAAAGTGTAAAATTTGTGGGCTGAACCATTCTATCGATTCTATCCTGCTCCCTTAGCTTGTTGTTTCCATTGTTATGTAGCGGTCGGGACTGACATGCTCGTCAGCTTTGACCTACAGGTTATTAATAACAGCAGAACCTGCCCCTCACTTTCATTCTCCATAGGTCAACAAGCTCAGGATCTGCACATCTGCCCTCTGTCTGTCAGTATCTGTCTCTCTGCAGCTTCAATCCTGACTGATAATAAGAGCCGGGTCATTTCAAACCACTTCACACACATAAGACTCGCATTGCACTATTTTTAATTCATCTGTCTAGACTTGAAAGTGACTGGCCCTCAACCCTCCTTATTTATTACATGAATCTATTCATAATCTACCTGTAGGTATCAGACCTTCTTGCTTTAGACTGATACTGTACCCTATAGTACATCATTTCCCTCGTCAGTCAGCAGTCTTTTCTTTTCCCCCTTGGCAGTGTAGCCAATCTAGGCAGCACTGTTTTCTCCCTCCGGCTTGATCTAATAGAAGAGGTACAGTACGGCTAAACTTGTTTGTTGTTTGGTTGTGTTGTTTGGCTCTTCAGTGTCAGCCGACGATAATGCATCATTTACAGCGAGCCCAGAAAAGGTCAGACCTGCTTCCCAGAGTGCTGCTGCTCTGATGTCATGGTGGCAGGTGTTAAGACAGTGGGCTTTCTCAGCCTCTGATGACACACTGTTTTATGCAGGGCTTTGAGAAAGAGGAAGCTGGAGCTAATGATCATATTTTACTGAGTGTATCGTGTGCCATATTTTCTTCTGGCCATTTTTCTTGGAGATTTTCTTGTTTTTTTCCTTCAGCTCAGAAGCAGCCAAGCAAGAGCAGAGGGAGAAAAGATGAACATCAGGAGCGGGAGGACACAGATATCGTGCATGAGAGAGAGAAATAAATCAGAAGGAATAATGATAATCAAACAAGCTTCAGAAATGCAGAGCCACAGGATACACAAAACAAAGCCATTAAAAAAGCAACGAATGTGGATGAGAAAACCACCTCCCACGACCATCACCACAATCATTAACTGTTCCTGGCCTTTGATCAGGACGTCTTTTGAGGCATCGCTTTGTCCTTCACTTTGGGAATGTGAGTCAAATAAATCTCTGCATCTCCTCCACCATCGACTGGCTCATTACCACGACAGAAGGACTCGATACAGACGGACTATTGATGTATGGCTCTACAAGTAAAAGATTATCTGTCTGTTGCATGTACACCTGGGCAGCATGTTTTTAAAGGAGCACTGCGTAGGATTTTGTGTCATCTAGCAGTGAGCTTGCAGATTGCAAACACCTCATCTCACCCATCATTTTGGAGAACCTACGGTGGAAACTTGCACAGTCATGAAAGGCCGAATCTAGAGCCACTGTTTAGGCCACCCGTGGGCCGTTTAGGTGGGCCTTGAAAAGTCATGTCACCCTAAGGTATTGATGATCAATTACAAAAAAATAATCAGAACTAATAAAATAAATGATTTAAGTTATGTCTAATTTTTCATCTATCTGACCTACTTTAACAGGAGTTACACTGTATTTGGTGGCAGTCACATTAACACCAGAATGCATCTTATAACTCTTCGTTGGTTCGTTATGATTTATGACAGCTGTGATCACAGTGGATTTTCAGATTTCAAATTGGGCATTCTTAAGCTTAAAATGCCCTAAAATGTCTGAAATCCAATTTTTGACAGGGTCAAAAATTATGTATTAATAAATTTAACATTACTTTTTTAAAGTTTAGAGTAGCCCCCAAAATGGTCGGTGAACAGTTCTCATTAATCCATTAATCACAGACAAAAAAAACCATTTCAAATTCCATGCAGGAGCTGCGCGTCACTGTTAGGCACAAGGATTGTTGCAACACATCTCATGTAACACTGAACTCCTGCCAACTGTGCTGCAGCTCTCATTAGCTAGTTAGCAATCCTATTAGACTGTGATACAGCCTCAGAGATTGATGGAGGACCATTTAACGACTGGGAATACAGCAAAGTTACCGTGGTGATGTACAGAACAGACTCCAGGGACGATGTAGACATGGCACGTTCAGACAGGACAGGAGGTGTGACGCCGTTGAGCAGCAAGTTTGTAACTTAGCCAGTAAATCTGTCAGTATACATCATGGATTGTGTTGCTAAGTCTGCGAGTGTTTGTTTTTGTGAAGTTGACAGTTATTTACTCCCATGCTTTGAAAAACAAGACCTGTGTGAGGTTATACTGTGTTGAAATAAATTAATTAAATATTTAGCCTCCAGCTGACTGTTCAAATACATTCAGAACTGCTTTTGCTGTTAGTAATTATCAGGTGGGCACTTTGTGACCTGAAAATATATAATTAAGTAATTAATTAATTATCATAGACATGCTACGACTTGTCGACTAATGACTTTAGTTTTTTGCAGCCCTTCCAGTTTCACTTTTACTTATATTTTTGGGAAAAACAACAAACAACAAAATGAAACCAACATGGAACCACCCTCAGCTAGTGTTTTGTGATGTGACGTGTGGGCTGATGTGGTGTCTCCTCATCAAAAAATAGCACTTCTAAAACCAATCAGTAAAAATAGTTTCTGTTAACGTTACTTTCATCTAATATCAGTTAGTGCAAGTAAAGCTAAATCTGTCTCCACAGCAGCACATTTAGTGCTCGGTTGAAGCCTATTCAAAATAACAACAATTTGAAGCCTCACCTTGTGCAAGAAAACACTCAAATTAGGAACTTCATGCTTATTAGAGTCATGTGGGAAGTCAGAAAAGCGTAAAGCCCCTGTAAAAAAACACACCAGCAAATGCCTGCCATCACACATTTTCACACTGAGAACACAAAAGTCTGGCACCAGTATGATCCACTCTGCACTAACAGCCTTAACTCCTGCATCTCCGGTAAGCAACATCCTGACAGCGTTTGGATCTACATCAACAATGAAAGCAAATGTGCTCTGGACTTCACACATGGTAGCGAAACATCAGTCATATAAAATCATTTCCTTCATACTTTTTTGTGAGAAAATAGGCCTTAAATTGCACTTGCAAATGGTCTTAAAAAGATCTTAAATTCACTTTGTCCAAACCTTTGTTCAAACTCTGCCCTTAAATGTTACACACTGGACCATTACAATAAATTGGTCTTATAATTACAAAGAAAATATTCTCTCTCTGTAGTAATTAAACTGCGTCTCTTGGAGACTATTGAAAATCAATGTGCACCAGTGCAATAATAAAGTTCATCCCCCAGCATCATCTCTGAAAATCAATCACCACTGATCTCCTTTACAATTTTTACTCCAGGCACACAAAATATTTAAGCTTCCTTTTCAGCTTATTATAACTGACCATTGGACTTTATTCGGCCTAATTCACACTGCGGGGACTGAGAGAAATATCGCAGCACAACTCTGGCTCAAGAAAAAAAAACTGTCAGCTTTCCCAATGGAGTCATTTTGGAAACCTACATGCAAGAGTAAAATTTTCAATATCTGCAAACTGTTTCTCCATCACCAAATAAGACTTAAAAAAAAAAAAGAAAAGAAAAAGAAAGGGTGAGTGAGGTGAATAGAGACAATGAATCGACAAGTACAGCAATCAAAACCAACACAGCATGGCCTTTTTTAAGCAATTCCAACTCAATTATGTTTTTAAGCAGGAAACCGTCAAGCAGAGCTCCATCAACAAAAACCTCAGGGTTGAAGACTAAATGTGGAGGCACTTCGGTGCTGCACCACGTTCGGGGACAGCATGCACACAGTGACAACTCGGCAAAATGTGAGTAATGTGCCCTTATTTAGACAAGGCTGTCTGTGTACTGCATTAGTGACGGAGTAGATAGGAAGCTGTCAGCTCGTGAGAGCTCAGCGTTGGACACAGCACTGGCCTACTACCCTGACAAGAGAGACAGTACGTGATGGATGGATTATGACTGTGTTGGTGGATGGTTTCTAATGCAGTGTTGCAGGTTAATCAGGCAGCAGGTGTTATGGTTTAAGCTCCTGTTTGGGTAGGTGTGTCTGGGTGCATGTTTGTGTGTATTCATGTGTGTGTGTGTGTGATGGATATAGAAACAAACGCAACTCAAAGCATTCAATAACCAAAAATCAGTGGCATCAAAAACACAACAACATCCAAAATCAAGCTCAGTCCAAGTTTCACTTATGTAGTCGGAGCTGCACCAACAAGGATTCAATTTTTAACTCAGTTAAATCATGGTTTACCTTTACATTATGTTGCATCAAATGTTTAAACTAGTTTAAAATTGAGAAAGATTAGACCTCTCTTTTAGACCTCAGTTTAGTTTTTACTCTGAATGTAGGTTAAATTGAATTCTGCTGGGCCAAAACTCCAATCTAAAATTCGATCCACTAGGCTTTTTCACTTTAAATTTACACCTGAGGATGTTTTAAAATGGCTGCCTTTTTGAGATGGATTGAGCAAAATAATCGAATTCCTCAAGGGAAGTTAAGGGACAAACTCATTTCAAATGAATTTCATGATGTGCCTTTTGTTTCTTTCACTAACTGATCCAAAAACAGCAGTCAGTTGCTGCCAGGCAGTCTCTACTTTTCCTACTGTGCTGTTATCCATTTTAATCATGTTTTTTGACCATATGAATCCATTAACTTGACAAGTTTTTTTCAAAGGAGAAATTAGAGCATCTCTGCCAAAAGATGAGTAGGCTAACTAGGCTAACTACGTTTTAAGCTAGCAGGCATCAATTTAGCTTTTGTTGTACTTTTTAGCTAGCTGGCAAACAGCGTAACAGTTAGCTAATTTTTAGCTCACTCGCAAACAATGTGACGTCTTGTTAACTTTTTTGCCTGCTAGCAAACAATGTAATGTTTTTGTTAACTTTTTAGCTAGCTAGCAAACCATGTAACATTTTTCAAAGGAGTATACTCAGGCCTACTAGGTCCTGACAGGACTTATTTTGGTAGCATCTTCATATTGATTGAACCTATTTAATTTCACTTTACATCAACAAACCTAGATTTAGGTCTACTAAACAATTAGTTTTTAGCAACAGAGCTCTGCTCAGGCTCATTTTAAACCTGGTTTACTCATTTTAAACCTAGTTTTGTTAAACTCAGTACAACTAATCGTAGATTACATTAATCTTTGTTAGTGCAACCCGGTCATAAAGGTTTTTGAGTGTGCGTGTGTGTGTGTGAGTGTGTGTTGTTGCATAAGGCTTTTAAAGACCAGAGGTGTTTGTGTGTGTGTGTGTGTGTGTGTGTATGTGTGTGTGTGTGTGTGTGTGTGTGTGCAACAAAAAGAGGAGAACCCCCAGCAGCCCCTAAATCTGTCCAACTGTGAGAGCTTAATTTATCATGCAGAGGCAGCAGCTGCAGCTCTTCCTACTTTCCTCTGCACACACACACACACACACACACACACACACACACACACACACACAGCCAAAGACTGTATCATCTTTGGGTGTGTGATGGGGGTATTGCCTTCAAGATATAAACATTTGATAAAACATTTCTGATTTCACAATTTCTGGAAAGAAACAAGCAAAAGACTCAAAATCACAGTTTGTAAACTGTCTAGGTCCATCATATATTTTCCCAACATTTAATGATTTTGTGCACTTTAAATGCATTTCGACTTTTACAGTTGATATTACAAGACACTGCAATTAATTTAAGTTAACAGCAGCAATAATTTGGTGTATAAATGGCACTTTTGACGGTGATGTATGAGTACTCACATCGTGGAAGATAGTGAGCCCCTGTCCGGTGGTGTGCAGCGGCTGCTGTTGCTGCTGAGCCCGAAGATGCTTCTGTTTGGCGGACTGCAGGCACATAGTGATCATCTCCGTACAAGCCAGCATCTTTGAGACGGGGTCGAGACGCACCTTTAGTCGGGCGGATCGCTCAAACTGTTGACGCTGGAAAGCTGGTTGAAGTAAAGTAATAACGGCCGGAGCGTGGAGGAGAGGCTGCAGGATGCAGGTGTGACAGAGACCAAGTGAAGCCAAGCAAAGCAGGCGGGGACTCGGAGCTGCTCCGCAACTTTGTGGTGCGCTGCTGAGCAGAGCTGCCAGGAGCCCCTCCTGCTCCTGCTGGAGCCGCTGTGATTGGCTCGTTTATCTGCCCCGTGCATCTGGATCAAACTGTTACCTTCATCATCATCATCATCATCACCATCATCATCATCATCATCATCATCAGGACCTAATCCTTTCGAGCCGCTGATAACTACAAACTACAAAAATTGAATCAAAACTATAAATTGAATATGTGATTCAAGGCAGCAAATGACATGTAAAGATGGAATTTATTCTCTTGTGTCGGGCATCTTTTCGGGGTTAACCAACGATTTAAAAAGCGACTCACAAAGTAAGGAATATGGACGATGTGTTTGAGAAAATGTGGGTTTTTAAATTACAACTACAACATCATAATGACTGTGAAACTGAGCACTCCCTGTCATTATGTAGGCTACACCCAAGCATGTATCTGTGTATGGGTAAATGTTTATAAATGTGAGTGTATTTGATGAGTGTGTGTTGCTGACTGACTGTCATATCTCCCCTTTCTCTTTTTTTTCTCTTTTCCTCTTGCTGATGTTTATGTTTTCTTGTTTAATTTAAAAATGTGATCAAAAATGACAACTATGATTACTTTGGATTTTTTATTTGGAAGCAACTAAGCTGCATGTATGACATTAGTTCTGGGGTGGAAAGTATAAAAATATTTAAATTCAGTGCACAGTTTAACGTTGTAGAATCTGAATGTTACTTTAATAATAATGATGATGAATTCATGTTGACGCCACTCTTGACTTTGAGCTGTAAAATTTCAGCAGACCAAATTTTGACAGACACCGCCATCTGCTGGGCGTTGGGAGTCACTGTTTTAACCTTTTAAAAATACTGTATATTCCACCATGATTATATTTCACTTCATTGGAAGTTGCATGCAGTTTTATTCTGTTATTATTAACACTGTGTTTTGCCTTTTAAATGAGGAGCTGTGGTTCTAATTGAGGTAGAATAGACCAGTGGCCATATTTCACTTCCTGTCTCAAAATCCTAATGCAACACAAAGTGTTGTTGTGTTTAGAGGATTTAAAATATTGAATAGAAATTTACTGTGCATGGTGGCCAGCGAGCTCAGTTGGTGGAGAATGCTATTGCTGCATGTCATTTCTCTCCTCTCTCTCCCCCGTTCCTGTCATATCCTCAGTTGTCCTATTAATAAAAAGCCATAAAAAAAGAAAGAAATTACTGTACATATCTGACAAAACTGTATTTAAAAGAGTTTAATAACATTACGCCTATATTTGGCACAGAACACCAGCCCCTCTCCAAATAGGACAGGCCTTGCAACATAAAATAACTTTCTTGATTCATTTTTATATTTTATATTTATTTCATTTTATTTTATTTTCTCTGTCACTGTATATACTGTTTTTAGAGGTAATATTACTTTTTGAACAGTATCAAATGTTTTACTGATGATTTAAATAGCCTATAATGTAGGTGGCTTACTTGCTGTAATTGATTGTTGTAATTATTATTATTCATTTATTTAATTTTTGTTGGTATTTTGTCTAGTTTTTAGTTTCCTTCTGACATGTATTTTTAATAGTTTGACATTATAATTAGCTACCTTGGCAGTGGTTAATGGGGATTCAGATAAATAAATAAATAAATAAATAAATAAATAAATAAATAAATAAATAAATGTAATAGGGAAAAGGAAAACAATAGACTCTGTGAACAATCAAATGCCTCAATTAAATATTTTATTGTTTTGTTTGTTTGTTTTTGCTTTTGTTTTTACAATATATTTTGCATCTGTACAATAAACTAATACAACAAAAATGAGCAGATTAAATAAAACAATAAGGTCGAGTTTTAGGGTGCTTATAGTAACTGGAACAACTAACTGAGGATAAAATGCTAATTTAACATGATAGTGCGCTGACCACTGACAGGATAATAATTATTTATATGTAGCCTGCAGTATAGCATGAAGAAGCAGGGGGGCGGAGCAGAAAAACTCCGCAGCAGCGACCCTTTAAAAGTTTCTCTTCCTGAATTTGACTCATAAGTTTCACTTTCCGTTCTACCTGCCAAACACGGAGAGGTCAGAGCAGCTGAACTCTGCGGCGGCACAAGACGAAAACACGGAGTTTAGTCCTCACTGAGCTGAAATTTCTCTTCCGATCGGATCTATAACCCGTTTTTACCATTCTGTCGACTTGAGGAAGCGTGTTTCGGGTTGTTGGATGCGGACAGGACGGCGACAACACGAGCTGAGGAGGTTTGTGAAGCGAAGTCTTACTGTCAGCTCCATTTTGTCAGTGTTTGTGTGATTGATTGTGTGTTACCTGTCGTTTCAGGTGTAATTATGGCTTCTGAAGTTACACCGACTGTCAATTTGAAAGAGGGTGAGAGATTCAACTTAGTTTCGATTTTGTCATGAGGAATCTAACCTGTTATCATGACACATATCCTACTACTGATACATGGCATAACGCTTAACAACTGGTGTCCTAATGAGAATAATATGTGTTGTCTAAGTAATGTTTGATATTGAATTCTATCATACGTGTTTCTGAATAACGAAACTGAGTCATTGTTTTGATTAGTCATGGACTCTGAAGTGGAGATATGTTGACAGACGGTCTCATCTCCGTCTCTGTCTCTGTGTGCAGCTGAGGACCTGGCTCTGTCCCTGAGTGAAGCCCTCAGCAGTGGGGACGGACAGGAAGCAGCTAAACTGTGCCAGAGGCTGTGTGAACTCTCTGTCCCAGTGTTTGTCAGGATCAACAGTCAGGCTTACCCTCAGGACTCCATCAGGTGGGGACACACGCACACACACTACACACACAACTATGTGTAGGCACGTGTCTGTGTGGGGCTTCCTTTGCCCAATATTTCCACAACAGAAAACCTTCATTTGAAGGGCTGTGTTTACTTTCAGAGTGAGATGTGTTTTGAATCAGGATTATGTAATGAATAAGGAAATGAGAATTATGTGTGGCTGCAACAAATGAACAAGTTAACAGCTAGAAGAAGGGCTGAGCCATATGGACAAAATTTAAACAAATACCATTGTATTGATATTTATCAATGTTGTGACAATATTCTAGGGATGATGCTTTCGCAAAATATTAAAACTATTAGATTTTGCATAAATAATCGGCATAAATGTTGAACAGAACATAATGCTGATGATTGTTTTTATTTTTATGTTAGGCAGCATTTTATGAATACTTGATCTTTTTTCTTGATTCAAGTTTAAGATAAATAGGCTTATATATATTTTGTTCTATTTGTACATTTTTTAATACATAGTTATTTAAGATTATTACATATACCAGTGAAAGTTAACTGTTTCAATGTTCCAATATCATCTTGGACAGTAAAGTTTGTTTTTAAACTGTAAAATATCCTGTCTCGATTACATATTTCTGTCACAAGTGTTTGATAATCACATTTGCAAAAAAATGTATATTCTACATTCTGTCTCTTATATTCTATGTTGGCCAATATATACTGTATATCAGAATATTTTCTTTACTCCCTTCTATCAATATTGGCATCTGCCCCACAAATCCAATATCAATCAAGCTCTAATATCAGTATCTAAAATTGAAGATGATGCCTAATCTCATGTCACAATATGATATAATATTGATATATTGTTCAGCCCTAGTGAGAAATATGAAAATAAACAGATGTTGGATTTATATTTATGTGGCCACTATGTAATAAGCATAAATGAAAAATAAAGACATGGCTGCTTCTACTGTTTTCTGTTCAACAGGTTGTGGGTTGGAGTGGAGGATGCTCAGTCAGATGCCTACATCCCAGTGACTGTTGTGGTTTCTTCTGACATGACGATTGCACAACTTAAAGACAAGGTACTGATGTTTCAGCAAACTCTTACAGAGGATGATGTAACAGCCTTTCCTAGGGCTGCACAATATGGATTTTATAATATGATTATTATAATAATTACCTGTTTCTAATGGCCAATATCAGTGAGATAACTGTTTATTTCACTTTTTTTGTATTTTAAAAATAATTTCATATAAGCTGTCGTTTAGGCACACCTGAAGGTAAGAAAGGCAAAATGGATGATTTAATACAGTATTTCACAGCACTGACTGAACCAAATCTAACTGACTGATCATTATTACAACAAAACCAAAGAACACCTCTTACTCTTCAGATGTTCATTTAATTTTTCTAATTTTCTAATTTTTCTACTTTTATAGAGCGTTAAGAATTCAAATTAAATGCTTTGACATAACCTGTCAAATCAGATAGAAAGTTTCCCAGTATTTATCTTGCATCCCTACCTTTTTCATTATTTTACACCCATAATTGATAATTACCTGCTTCTCATGGCAGATACCGATAACTAACTGATAATTTCACATTTTTGTATATATATTTTGTGTATATATATATATATATATATATATATATATATATATATATATATATATATATATATATATATATATATATATATATGTATAACCTGTAGTTTGTGCACACTTGAGGGTAAGAAAGACTAAGCTCGGGCAGCTCAGACTAAACCAAATCTAACTGAAATCGCTTTGACAACAGAAACAAAGATCACTTCTGACTCCTCAAATCTTCAGCTGGTTAAGTTCAATACAAAAACTTCACAAATATAGTTTGTTTTTTATTGCAAATTTTGCCCAAGAATGCAAATTCCATGCTTTGACAGTCTGTCATATCAGATATATCATAGCCGATATTTATAGGCGGATATACACCAATACTCTAATAGACATGTGTAGCTGGATGGGCCAGTATCGGACAATAATTTATCTGCCCTGATATTTCTCATGCATCCCTACTCATAATATCTCACCACCCTGTAAAACCTCATCTGTGATATAAACTTGAAACATGAAACATGAAACATGGAAACCTGCTGTTTCCTTTGTCTTGTTATCAAACAGTTTGCTATAGTATGTAGAAGTAGGTAAATAGATCTCTGTCATAGTTTTGAAGTTTTAGATTTTTAATGATAAAATCCTGTTATGTACAGATTTTTGTGTGGCTTTATTTTAGAGCTGAATGATTTTGAGAAAATTATCCAATTGTGATCATTTTGACTGATATTGCAATTTGGAATTTGCAATATGATTTGCAATATTAGAGAGAATTTTTACATCATTATTCTCATGTTCACTGAAAAACATTAAAATGTTTTGGGTGTGATTTTTGTGGGGATCTGTACCAAACAAAGATGTTTTCTTAAGTCTGTAGAATACGATGTATAGGCCAGGACATCTCTGCAGCATGGCAATATTTCATTTAAAATGGTGTTATGACACACATTTCACTTTTAACAAATATTGCACCTCCTGCAATTTGACATTTGCAGTATGCCATATTGTGATTTTGATAAAATTTCAATCAATATTTCAGCCCTACTTTATTTAAATGCATGTACATGAACACGGTGCATACATGCTTTCTGTTACAAACAGTTAAAGTTAAAATCACAAATGTTAAAAATTGAAATGTTATCGAATGATCTGTCTAATTCCTAATTTTACGTCCGCAGATCAGTCATGACTTTGGGTTCGCCCCTGCGCTGCAGCGTTGGGTGATTGGGAAGCGGCTGGCTCAGGACCAGGAGACGCTGTACAGCCACGGTGTCCGTCAGAACGGAGACAAAGCTTTCCTGTTTATCCTCTCTGCCCGTGCTGTTCATCTCACACGGCACCAACACAAGATGGACCAGGAGCAACAACGGTTAGAGGGTCAGTAATGCGCACACAAACATAAAAGCTGGAAATAACAGTTATTTCCTTTCTTTTGTTTTGTTTTTCTCAATTAATGTTTTATCAATCAGGGATAATCAGAAATATTGACTACTCACTCATAAATACCAGAGTGCAGAGTGATGAATGCTCTCATTTATCTACTATCTACTCCTACTATTGCAGTACAATAACAGTGACAATTTAAGACTTTTGCGTTTGGTGGGGTTTGCTATTTGGGACACATTTTGTTCAGTACTGCAAATATATTGAGGTTCAAGACCCACCTTGACTATAAGTGGACTTAACAAATCAATTTCCTGTTAAATTAGTCTCATGAAATGATGATCTATGCTTAGGCATCATGGAGTCGATGCAGTCGATGCAGCTTTTGCCCAGAGGGCTGGGCGGACATGTTGGTGAGAAGCCTCCTCACACAGAGATTCCTCCTCCTCCTCTTCCTCCTAAACCCACTAGACCTGCTGTGCCTCCTAAACCTCAGGTAAGATTAAAAACTCTGCGTTAGACATTCCAGTGTGTCTGCAGTGTGACTGAGTCTGTAAATGTCCAAGGGCTGCACACTTTATATCTGTGTTTGTGTGCCCTACAGTTGGGCTGGGCCTGTGCTATGTGTACATACATGAACAAACCAACGCGTCCTGGCTGTGAGATGTGCGGAGGGGATCGGCCAGAGGATTACCAGGTGCCGGACATCTACCAGCCAGACCAGCAGGAGGTTCTTCGAATTCAGCAGGAGGAGATGGCTTTTATGCAGTTTGAACAGGTAATGACCAAGATTCCTGAAATCTATTCAGCTTGGTGTCAGATTTGCATTTAGATTTAACCCAGTGGTCCCCAACATTTTCTTGCATGACCCCCACCTTCCTAAGCCAAAAAAAAAAAAAAAAAAATCACCTTTCAGCATTAATTGGGCCCTCACAGATGTGACAGTTAGCCATGATGCCACTGGCACAAACACACCCCCATGAACTTGACGCTGGACACAATCTGGTAACAATCCTTTTCCTCTAAAGCCTGGAAAACACAATGCCCATGATTTCCGAAACTAGTTTTAAATGTAAAGTCATCAGACCATAGCACACTATCACTTTGCGTTGAGCTCAGGCCCAGAGAAGTCAGTTCCAAACAGCTAAGCCTTCGAGGATGCTTCTTTAATACCCAATTATGATACTATCACCTATTACCAATTATTCTATTTATCCGTGCAGTGTTCCACTCAGGTGTTTTTTGAGTATTCTACAACTTTCCCAGTCTTTTGTTGCCCCTGTCACAACTTCTTTTGAAATGTGTTGCTCAAATCAATGAAGTTGATGAGGTAAAACACTAAATATATTGTCTTTATGCTGTTATTGAACATGAAGGGAGCTGACACCTCTCAATATGATAAAGTCCTGTATGCACAACTCACTTTAAGTTCAGTCTTAAACATAGCATTTAAGGAACAAAACACAAAACAATATCAATATCATGAAACGACTTTGTAGCAGAGCAGTTGTATTGGATTAGGTTGTACAGGTGCCCCTGAGTGCAGCAAGCCAGAGGTTTGTTTGTAGATCAGCTGAAAAGCTTTTTGCATTTTGTTCAGTGACATATTCTTTACTAATTTAGTCATTTATCAAAACCCTGATGCATGCACTCATTTTGTAAAGTACAAAACAAAGTCCTCTTAAAGTTTATTGTGGCTCTCTTGTACAAAAGACATATTCTCAATAGTTGAACTAAAACTATTTATGATGTGTGTGATAAATGCAGAACCAATAGATGACACTTACACACTACAAAACCAAATAGATTGAAGTATAGGTAAGTAAAAATAACAGCACCACAGAGTCCATAAGACGTTTGAGTTGCTAATGGAAACTATTAAAGCTGATGCCAAGACCCATTTGCTTTCAACAGTTGTTTCACTTTCCATTCACAGGAAACAGGAGGATTACGCTGTTTGTAATGAGTCATGACAGTTAGTAATGAATCTCTGTGTTGTGTTTGTCCTCATCCGTTTCTGTGTGATAAAGGCTCAGAAGGAGGAACGAGAGAGGAACTATCTGAACCTGTTGGCAACAGAGGAGCAGAACCTGATCTATAACACCACAGAGACGGACTGTCCCATCTGCTTCTCCACCCTGGAGCCAGGAGAGGGCATCGTGCTCAGAGAGTGTCTGCACACCTTCTGCAGGTCTGATGCAGGAAATTATTCTGTAGCTTTGTCACAGGTTGTAAAAGTGATGAAAGTATTTTTTTCTGTTTTTTAAAAGTCTTCAGTTTCCACATACATGTCATGATCTGCTAAGTGTGCAAGGCTTAGTGTTTGATGCATTTCTACATTTTTCATCCGTGTGTGTTCTTGTTCAGGGATTGTTTAAAGGGGACAATCGTGAACAGTCAAGATGCTGAGGTGTCCTGTCCTGATAACTGTGAGAGCAAGCTACTGGACCGAGAGATCAAAGCAGTGAGTTTAAGATCAGAGAAGAAGAAACGTTCACAGTTTTCCCTATTAATGTGATTAATCGGAAACAATTTGGGAATGTTCTCTTTAACGTCTCAAATGTCATCCTTGTAATGTTGCAGTATGACCACACAATAACCAAAACTGAATGTCCCCCTGAAGTCACACAGCAGCAATTTCATAACCAAAAGAAGACGTTTTAGGAACATCCTAATCTAATGTTCTGTCAAGGTTCAGGACATTGGTCACCTTTCGAGAACATTTAGTGAACATTTTGTAAGGTCTCCAGAAGTTCTTTATGTCTGTTTCTTAGAGATAACAGCCCTGTAGTGTGTAGAATCTTACTCTCTTTCTGTCTCTCTGTTTCCTCTGTGTGATCCTGGACTCAGCTGCTCACAGAAGAGGAGCACCACCGGTTTCTGGAGTTGCGTCTCAGCATCGCAGAGAGCCGCTCAGAGCACAGCTTCCACTGTCAGACGCCCAACTGTCGAGGGTGGTGCATCTATGAGGATGAAGTCAACGAGTTCCACTGTGATCTCTGCGATGAGACCAACTGCATCCTCTGCAGGGTACTTGTCGAACATTCACCACCAGTGTTTTCTTACTTGTGTTGTAATAGTAGAAGCGGCAAACATAAAGGACGTTGTGTGTGCTTGCAGGCCATTCATAAGGACATGAATTGTAAGGACTACCAGGATGACCTGCGCATCCGAGCAGAGAATGACCAGGCGGCTCAGCAGACGAAACAGATGCTGGAGGTAGGTCAGACTCACAGGTCTGTGTGATAACTTGGCATGAGAGTGAATCTCTGCAGTCTGCTGCACTTCAGACAGTAAACAGTTCTTGCAGACCGGTGTAGCTTGAGGAACATGTGTTTAGCCGTAAAAACCCTGTTACAAATGAAGAAAAGAACAAATCACTTCCTGTGCAGTGCTGCAGTTTTGCACCACTTCTCTACCCAGTATACCACAAACCAGTACAGGAAATTCTGAAGGGTCTTAAATGCAGCTTCATTACACTCTAGTAGTCAACTGAAACAGATAAAATGAAATGAAAAGATAATATCTCACTATTAAAAGTAATCACCAAGATCTTTAAATGATTTAACTTGTCTAATGCCCTGTGAATATTTAATGAAGAACATGAATAAAAACAGATATTGGTATTGTAGTGGAGACTGGATTAGCTTCTGTATCTACAAACTCTGAGGGCTGGTGGAGAGTCTGTTTTATTTTACATTCATTTTAAGTGCTTTTCCTCAATTTGAGGTTTGTAAGTACATTTGAGGCATTTTTTTACAATAGGGAAGGGTTACTGTGCACTTACAGTAGTATTGTAAGTATACTTCCAGTCCTACTCATGTTTACAAAAGTAGTTTTCTGAGTTCAGGCGCTAACCCTTACAATGTTTGCGGCCCCAACACCACCTCAGGCTCTGTTTTCTTAATTGAGAGTGATTCCAACAGTTTGGTCCATGCTTTCTGACGTTCTGACAGACTTAAAGAAAAGTGGCCACCTGTTTGTCCAGAGATCTAAGATCAACATATTTAGGTTACATGCATTAAGAAGACAGTTGCCTTCTTAATACAGCGGTGTTTATATAAGCATGGCTGTTTATTGGGTAAAGTAAATGTACCTTAAAGCTTGTTTTGAGGAAACAGGTCGTTCAGTCAGAAAATCATAGCAAAATGGTGCACACTGCTTTGAGACTGAACGTGCCCCAGGACACTTGGAACCTGGATGAGGGCCGGCTGACATATACACGAATGATGGGGAGCAGCATCGCCTGCCGAGGTGAACATCTTCGATATTTGTTGAGGCTGCTATTCCATCCTCTCAAAGTTCACCAGAGTTGAGCTTAACGTGAAGAAAAGACATAGATTAATGAGCACGCCGCTTAATGCGCGAATGTGTGACAAAAAAACAACAACTGATTTTTGTGAAGGAACCGTCAAATCAAACACTGATAGTGACATGGATTGGTCAGAATTAGTTATTTTAACCAAAATTATGATACAATATTGCCTACTGCAGCTTTAATGTTGGTGTTTTGTGTGCTTCTTAGTCACCATCAAGCTTCTTGAATAGCATCTCTTCTGTACTACAAGTGTTATTCAGTGTTGATTGTCTGAGTAGTTGTACTTTTGTGTGCATTTCTCCCCATGGCTACTTCACTTTTATATGATTTCACTGTATTTCAATATAGAGTCTGCTACAGAACGGGGAGGCCATGAAATGTCCACGGTGTGACATCATCGTCCAGAAAAAAGACGGCTGTGATTGGATCTGCTGCTTGATGTGCAAGACAGAAATCTGCTGGGTCACCAAACAAGCTCGCTGGGGCCCAAATGTAAAAACATTTACTGAGACACTTTTTCACAGTTATGGTTCCGTATTCAGGAAAGTTAGCTCGTGTGTTTGACTCTTTTGTCTGATTTTGTTTTGTTTTTTTCTTTACAGGGCAGGGGCGACACATCTGGGGGCTGTGGATGCCGGGTCAATAATCAGCCCTGCCATCCCAACTGCCAGAATTGCCACTGAGGCAAGCACACTAATGAACACACGCAGCTGCAAGTGCATGCGCTGTCTGAAGAAACGCAAGCATCAGCTGAGGCTTTGCCTACTATCTTCATGCTGGCTACACTCATACAGTCCCATGATTTATTTTACTTACTTCAAGCCTTCTTTCCAATGTGCCTTCTCACTGAGGCTCACCTTTCCTCAATGGTGCGATAGCCACAGATATAAATGCTATACACAAGTCATAAAAACTGCAAGCCATATCTTCTACATCTCA
The DNA here is from genome assembly GCA_027495735.1 of Lutjanus campechanus. Classification (NCBI taxonomy): domain Eukaryota; kingdom Metazoa; phylum Chordata; class Actinopteri; order Lutjaniformes; family Lutjanidae; genus Lutjanus; species Lutjanus campechanus. The sequence goes on along the minus strand of JAJHUR010107784.1, from coordinate 15,818 downwards.
GCAGCTGAGGATACTAATAGTCAGTGTGAGAAAATTAGCTTTACTGGGATCTTCTGGTATAATCAGACATTCTCATGATGAATTAATACTTTATACATTTTGACCACTGGGTACTGCTTTCATAAAAAGTCCGTTTTTTGAGCAGGTTACGTTATTGTGTTAGACATTTATTTCTCAAGAATTTATCCGTGATTCGAAATCCGAAAAGTTAACAGAAATGTCACCCAACAGCTTAAAAAAAAAAAAGGAATTCCCTTTATTTTTCCCTGTGTGACATATGGCTACAACTAATTAATAACAGACAAATGAGCGTTATAACTACTGGAGTCCCAAGTAATGTCTTCCTGACTAAACTGACCAGAATGTCTTTTGGTGTTTTAAGCAGTGTGGATGTTTGACATTTTATCTTGATAAGCAAGAAAAAAATAATTAATTTCTTCTCGTAATATATTCTATCTCAGTCGACTACAAGACTGTGGTGAAGGACGTTGTTTACATTGAATGAATGTGTTCCTAATGCAAAACAAACAGCTGATGCACTTAATAACTTTGAAGTATCAAGTTGAAACATGGAATAATGAACCAATAATGATGCTGTATTTTTGTTTGTTGGTATTAAGGATTTTATCTGTACTTCTAAAGTGTTTATTCCTCAGGAGAACAGGAACAAATGTGCTATTATATAAGCAATATAATTTGTTTGTCTTGTATCTGTGAAGTTTGTTGGGTTTCACTTCATGTTTGTCAAGTAACACACACCTTAATTCCAATAAACTGGAAGCACAAGCATGGTGTGCTACTGTTATTGTAACACAATGACATAACATTAAAGGCAAACTACGCAGCAACTGACAAATTCTGCATATTCTACCTTTAAGTTCAAAGAACAACTGATCTGATGATTGACAGCTGAGGCTGATGAAATGCAGCTGAGTCTAATGGGACAGCTGAACCTGAGATAAGTCTGACTAAGAACAGGATCAATAACATTAAACCAGTGTAGTGCTGAGCTTTACTTCACAAGCTGAGTCTGAGATGTCCGAAAATAGCCAAGTTGCCATTAGGAGACAGTTTTTGAGGAAATGTAACAGTCATCTGTTGTTACATTACTTAAAAAATACTGGTGATCCATTTTCTGTCTGATCTAAACTGTTTCTTTCTTCTGTTTATGACTTAAAAACAGGAGAAAAAACAAACATTTGCTGGGATAATCTCTATATATTCTCCTAATTTAATTTTTTCATCTGTGAAACTGGTGGGAAAAATATGTTTTGCCAGGATAAATTGTCTTCTTTTTCTTCCAGGCATTAAAAAAATGTATCCATGCACTTTAAACACAAGGTTGGTCACCTGCCAAAACTTCATTTCAACTGTTTTCACAGATGGAAAAAAAAAATTGCATTTACATCCAAAGTACCTGGAAATTTTAGTCCCTTTAACTTCTTTTCAAGAGACTTGAGTCTGTCTGTTTCCACTGCAGTTTAAAGACCTGTGAAGTTTAGGCAAATTAGTGAGCTCTCATGAAAAAGTGACAGCTGTTCTTGCATGTCATTTGGCATCCAACTATTCAAGTTTTTTTTGTCTTCATCCTCAGCATTAATGTTCAGTACAGCCTAGACTTTGTCACCTATCCATCCATCATTGTATACTTTTTTTTCTGTAACTCCACGATGATGTGTCAAAGCACAAGGAACAAAAAAACATTGTTTTCAGCTGTAGATTTTTTAAAATGGTGGCAGAAATAAAATGCTGAAATCATTTGACCAATCAAATAGGTTCAGCACAGCAAGCACCACCCCCAAAATCCCCGTACTTTTGAAGAGTAACTCCCCTCAGCAGGGATTTTTGATGGTGGTACAGTAAAACAATGCTCCTGGCACTTTGTTGGAAACGTTCCTAGTACCTGCATAGGGAAAGTTCCTGCGATACAAACATTGTTTAAGCGACAAAAGATGTTTTCACCTGTTCCACAGTAGAAAACACCATTAAATCAGACTTAGTAAATTGATGACCAGGATTTATTTTTCTCACTTGCCTCTCAGGGCCTCAGTATAAATCAGATTAAAGGGCCGTCCACACCAGTAACAATATCTATAGCTCTTAGCACTAAGTATAAAAATATTGTTTTAAAAAATAATCTAATTCCAGTGGATGGCAGAGTACATTATACTTGTAGTGTGATTTTTTAATATATTTTTATAGGTGGGTGGCCCATAACTCCTGGTGTGATCAATTCTGTAATGTAGATCGTGAAATAGATCTGAAAATGAACACTAGTACAAATGTTAATACCAGTGTGCTTTCTTGTGCATAGTATTAGAGCTGCAACAATTAATTAATTGCCAACTATTTTGATAATGAATTGATTGTTTTAAGTACTTTTTTTAAAGAACAAAAGTCTAATTTCTCTGATTTCAGCTTCTTAGATGTGAATATTTTTAATTTTCACACCGAACTGCGTCCAAACAAATACAATGAACATTTTCACTCTAGTTTATTAGCATTCTCTTGTACAACTTTACATTAGTATGACAGAATTGTTATAACAAAATAAACATAAAAGGCAGATAAATCATTTAGTGCAATGAAAATAAACAAAACCCACCGAGTGCAGATACATGGTGCATTACAATACTGCTGAACAACTAGACTCTCAGGCACCTCAGAGCATCCTTGGACACATTCCAGGTCACCTTCATTGTGTAGATCCTCTACCAGCTGAATCAGTGGCTCACTACAGAGGCAATGGACCAATCAATGATAATATATGAAAATGGGATGCCCAAGTATTTCAGTTCAACTTCTCTCAAGGGGTCACTTCAACCAAAGTGAGAAGCTTCAAGTTGACTGTTTGTTGTGCCATAAAATGTAGGTGACCTAGAAGTCAGTCAATAATTCTGAAGATTTCTGTTTAACAAAATACATCTTACAGATTACCTACTTTAGAATGAAGTGCTCTGACAAACTATTTGCTATATATCTTTTTTTTTTTTTTCTTTTCTTTACAATAAGACTTGGCTATTCCGGTGAGTGCCATATCACTGAAACCTAAGCAATCCTCTATTACTTTAAATATGTGATTGAATGAAAATGACGTGGGATTGGAATGAGCTGGACTGCCCCGGAAATGCAAATGCTACACTGAAAGCAACCCAATGTACTAAATGGCATGTGTTCAAATAAAGCTATAGTCACGTTTGAAACAAAAAGAATAGCGTTAATTTGAAGGCTTAGGCGCTTTTCTGTCAGGAGCACCCTTAGAGTTGGAGTGTGAAAAGCGCCTCTCAAACTAATCTTGAAATGATTTAGTAAAACTAATGTAGTGAGGGTAAACTGGGTCTCCACTGTGTCAAACAACATTTGACTTGTTACTCATCCCAGCTTTGATATTTTCTGTTACCAGGCATTGAATGAGTGAGTGAGTTGCTGAACTAGAAGGAGAGATAAACATCTACTCCAGAAAAAGTGACGCAGAAAACATACCCTCATCAGTTTGGGGTCATGAAACACAGACACGGTTTTAAGGTTGTGCAACCAAACAATTAAGGAAGAAACTGGAAAGCTCAGTAAAACAATTTCAATATGGTAGATCGACTGAAAGCTGTACTCCGCTCTGGGGCCTAATTCTCAGATTTAAGTTTGAGATAGAAAATTGTTCTCAAGCAGGCTACAGTACATTTACTTAACATCAATAGAATTTTGTTTAAAACTTCTTACAGATAAGTTTAGTCGACCCCAAACATGAGCCAGAATTAAAATGTGCAGTCACGGCTGACAACTGTTTACATGTTTCAAAGGGAAAATTCACTCTTCATGTGGATGACCAGTCAGTGTTGATGTTAAATGTAGTCAACTGCAGCAATAAATTCTTCAGTGTGTGCTATATTGACTAAGAAAACTGAGGTTTCCTGCCCGCAGTGCCTACATGCACCAGGATGTGCAAGTCTCTGAAACCCACACTCATGTTACCATGTATCACCACTCTACCCTTTAAGTGGGGGTGGGGAAAACCATAGATTCTTACATGCAACACGATTCTCTCCTGAAAGACTATAGAAAAGTCAATGATCGGAAATTTAAAACCTAAACATACTAAACATGATAACCTGTAACAATTTTGTGAGATGGGCTGGACGTTCCTTTCAGTTGAATCAACTGGATGAAGGAACTTTATGGATGTTTCCTGTTTGCGGTGCCTACATGCACCAGGATGCATTGTGCGCACACCTCTGAAACCCACACCCATGTTGCCATGTATCACCACATGGCAACATGTTCTATACTAGGCTACTTCTTGAGTTTGGGCGAGTATCACTTGAGCGTGAGCATCTGCAGATGGGTACAATCCAAAAAGCACTCCTTGGATTAAAAAATTTAAAATTTAGATGCATCGATAATAGTTTGATCATCACATTGTAGCCCTCTTAATCACAATTGAATCATGAGTTGCCAAGATATTCCCAACCCTAGCCTATGGCTATTACTTTTTTTGACACCCCCCCCCCAAAAAAAAAAATAGCGTTAGGTGACAAAAATACTCATCTAGCACACCCCCCGACTACCCAGAGACTAGAAATCCAAGCTGAAATGTCCTGTAGTTCTTCCTCAACACCAATTATATCACTGTGATCACTGGATGCAGGAAGAACAACATATTTTACAGCAGGAAAACTTTTTCTTTTTTACTTCAATTTACTACATTTACCATCAACACTGACTGGACATCCACAGGAAAAGTGCCAAATTTTCTATTTAAGATAGTCACAGAAAGGAAGATACTTTTTTTTTCTTCACTAAAAAGGCTTATTGGAAACCACTTAAAATGGATGAAATAACTTAAAAACATGGACCCAATGAAGTAAAAAGGTGTCTGTATGTCATGACCATATCTTTATACAGTTGCTTGCATTCCTATAAATTAAAAAACAGTAAATTATACAAAGAGAGGATTCTACAAATCCTCTATTTGGTCTCAGTCCAGGTATCAAATAGATAACAAATGGGTTGTAACCATACATACACACACAAAACGCACACACACACACTCACTCATACATTCACTCCAGCTCTCTTAATTGGCAGCAGTTTCAAGTGTAGTGAGTTCACCAAGCTTTCAGCATATATCTCTGTGAGCTCAATATCAGATTACTCTAATACCAAATATAAATAAACTTTAATGACGACACCATCAGTAATAGTTCGTAGAAACTGAGTCTCTCCATTATAACAGGATGGATTCTTCATTTCACAACACCAGCAGCTGGTGCGCTCTCCAGGAGTCATAAAAAGCACCCTACATAAGATGTTCAGACGCATCCTAGAGGATGAAAGAGGAGCGTTAACTGTTTCAGTTTAGACAGTACTGTACACTCCAGACAGTGTTATCGACTGCAGGGTTTGTAGTTTAATTCACTGATTAAAGGGTTCTTAAAAGGCAGACCCACCAGCAGTACAGTCAAGGACAAGTCAAGGAAACAAGTCCAGTTTGGGGGCCCATTCCAGGGCAGTGTTGACCACAGCGAGAGCTGCAGCCCCTAAAGCCACCGTCAGACCCATTACAGCCAGTCGAACAAACCGCCGTGCTGCTGAAGGCTGGGCCACTACTGAACTCGGAGCCGAGCTCTCCAGCGCAGCCTGTTTCTGTCTGCGTCGGCGACGGAGAACAGAGTCCGGTCGCTGCTGAGTAGACGCAAGGTCAAAGTCCTTAAAGGTAGAGGATGCCATGCTTAGGAGGAAAAGAAACAGACAGAGAGAAAGAAAATGAAAGTATTAATGAAAAATAATGGTGAGTAACTGGAGCTGTTGAGAAGCAGAAGTGAAAGATGAATATTCTTGTATATAACAATAGCCAGAGTGTGAATTCATCTGTAAAGGTAAGGTGGTAATCCTAATGTCAGGGAGACACCTGGTGCAGAAGTGCTGCCTGCAAACTGGGCTGAACACACAGAGCGCGCTGTGGCACAGAGCAGGGCCAGCTCACAATCTACAGCAATAGTTTCAGTGTCTGATTGATTTTTTTCTGCACTCCGTGAGCAAATCTAGCATGAAAACTAGGGGTGCAACAGATCACAAAACGCATGGTTCCAATCACATCATGTTTTGAGTCACAGGCGGATAATTTTTCAGATAAGCAAAATAGAAGAAAAAAGGTGGGGTTAGGGTGAAATTAGTTTAAAAATGCACTTGGCTTTGACGTAGCTGCCTCTCTCTGTCTGTAGTCACTACCATTATTATACTGACCATAGTAATGGTCAATATAATCATAATAATCAGTATAATTCTAATATAATACTCTAGATATATAATAAATAAATAAATATAAACTATACAGTATAATTACAATTATTAATTATAATACAATCTACTAAATCCATCAAGAAAGGAGGGAACATTAAAATCTCCATATACAACCTGGTTGTATAATCATGACTAGATCTCTTATATCTAATAATATCACACTCTGTAGTCTCACTACAGAGGATACAGTGTATCTATCTGACAATGAAGGCTGTGTTACAGACAGAGAGCTGCTCCGCTGAGTGAGAGGGGCTGCATGTAGAAGTTAAGACAGCAGATATTAACGAAGTTACGATAAACATCACGATCTTATGATGTGGTCAGGATGTCACTCAATAGAGGTGAAAATCACGTCTTTTAAATTAGTCTCACTTTGTTTTTCTTTTTTTTAAAAACTCCGGTGACAAAAGTCAAGTTAAAAGTGTTCTGTCTCGTCTTTTCACCACACCTCTGCACTAAAATTTCAGGATATTTACTTTAAAAAGTAGCAGCGGCAGTGAAACTGTATTTCACACCATGATTGTTGAATTTAATCCGCGGCTTACATGCGCGCCGAGCCATGGGTGGTGACCTGTACGGACCACAGACCAACAACGATCGGTTACACCACTACTGAAAACACGCTGATATTCTATTGTAAATAACACATTATATATATGATAGAAATGATCTGATTCTAATAAATGATTTAACATGCACCCCTGGCTTTTCTTCATTTCTCTCCCTGGTGCTCTCTCTGAGTTTCAGTTCCCCTGACTGTTTCACTCCACATGATGAAATATCAAAATATGCTCATCCACAATATTTATTAAAAATAGCATCAGTGCTGTTTGTGAAAGGATATTTTTGAAATGATGTCCTTATTGCACAAATTTGTCAGCTGAATCTACAAAGAGGGAGAGAGATGAGCTAAACAGACAGGCAGGGGGGAAGCCCCACCTCGCAGATGATCATACAAGGCGACAGTCCACTTTTTATCCAGAAACACATACAAATCTTTAAATTCATGAGGTTATTTTTAAGATTATCTCTATGTGTGATTAAAAACAGCAGTGGAGCAGAATCGCTTGTTGACTGGTGCGGGGAAATATGCGTTTGGTGTGTTCAGTCAGGCTGCTGCTCAGTCCTGAAATGACATGACTCAGTGCTTGGCGGTGCCTCCGCCCCTGGTGTGCCTCCACCATAAGGGGTTAAGTACCTTTCATGTGAGGCAGCCTCTCTAGCCAGTTCAGAGGGAGGGAACTGGACAAAGAGGTCTCCTGCTCGGCTGATGAGGGTCTCATACGGCAGATCCTGGGGAATCTGAGACAGCAGGTGATGAACCATGGCCATATCACACTCACACTCCAGCACCTCCTCTTCTCTGTACAGTACGATCTGCGACACAAATGCCAAGAAAACATACAGACAGAATTCTTATTACACACTGATAACTGGACAGCTGGTACCCATCAGACATGAGAGTGACACGACTGAGATGATCAGGGTTGCCAAATTTGATTTTTTTTGTTAAGGTTTTATACAGCTGCAGTGACTTGATTGATTGGGGATTGGGGGGACTTTGAACGGGGATAGATCAATCAATCAGCCACGGATAGTAATAGGTTAATAAACTTTAAACCTTACCTGTTACAGTGAAACTTAAACATCCTACGTATACTAACATTGACAATAAGGCCTCTGAACAACTCCCAGAAGAGAAGTGCTTGGCATCTAATCACTGAAAAAAAAAGCTATTCCTCCAGAAACCTCCAAATGTCAAAAGTTTTTTTTATACCAAGTCATTTTTTTCTTCATCTTTTTCTGTGGTTTTCCTCAAGGTCTTGCTGCCTTAATGTGGTATTTTGGAGGGATATTTGACCTTTCTATCAATTCTCAGGTGGTCCTGCCTCTGTCACACAGTCTACTGTGCAGTATGTTAACTGAATCTAATATCCAACTAAAATAAAAAATGACAAAAATTAGTCTATGGTATTGAGGGAAGGAGTAGAAGGCTGTCACAAAGGCCTCTAGCACAGTGACAATACTATGTAAGGTATGTGAAGCCTCAAATAAAAAGGACACCTCCTCAAAGGGGAACTAAGGTTCTTGCCTAGAATTGATTCAGCACACTTAGTTCATGTAAAGAAATCAGTCCCTCTGTAGGGCAAACAAGGAGTGCTGATTACAAGAAACTCACCACAGCAGCAAAGTAGATGGGCATCAATGGATGGCAGGCCAGGAAGAAGTCATACAACCGGACAACATGGCGGAAGTCTGACAGGACGTGGCCGAACCAGGTGATCAGCCAACTGAGAGCGAAGACTGTGCCCACCTCAGCCCTAAGAACCAATCAATACATGACAGAGACCAACTTACATCAGCACACAAAACTGAAATGTGGGCACGATTCAGAGATAATGTATAGCAGTCTAGACTAGAAATTATGCTATGGCATCTGGAACTAAAAGATGTAGTAGGCAGCAGTCATGATTACCCTCCTAGTGGAGGACTTCATGACCTGTGCTGGTAAGTCTTTAGACATAACTTGAGCTGTCATAATAGGATCAATATGCTGTAAGAGCACAGTCACTCGTCTCCGTCACTTTTGATTTGAGCATGAGTTTCAACATTAACCACAGTTGTTTCACTTGGAAGAAGATATTGCCATAGGTATGTCACAAAGGTAGAGGATTCAGCAAATCTAAGTTGTGTATTGTATATTTTGGAATAAATCACAAGTTTCACTACGATACAATATTATATTGATTGAACAATTTTACTTCTTAACTCTTCGAGACATTGACACAGACTTGCCATGGGAACTTCAAAATAAAGGCACAGCTTTAAGACACTGATGTATAGATCAATACTTTCACTTTGCATGGATCACGTTGTATTGTTAAACATTGAATTGATATATTGATCCGGATCTTTGTATTGTTAAACCTCTCATGCTCATATTATTGGAATTAGTGCTGAGGAGTTCTTAGATGAAGATACAGCTGTGTCTGTCTGCCAATAAACCCTACTGGTTAATGCATCCTTCATTTCTTAAAAAAGTTATATTACTGATTCAAAATGTCGGATGTCTCAACACCTCATAATTCTTAGAAAGTTTTTCCTTTTCGTTTGTCACGTGGCTTGAAATGTTAAAGCTAATAATAGTACTGATGCTTACAGAATTGTAGATACTGTAACCCTGCTGCTACGGCCTTGACAGGGAAGGCAGGATTCAGTGAATTCATATAGAATAAACTAATAGTACTTCCGACAGGAACCAAACTAAATACACTTGTGAAGCAAAACATATTCATTTAGAACAGCAAAACTGGTGGAAACAATCTGTGGAGTAGATATTAATGGTATTAGATTTCATAAGCATAATAAAAGCTGCTGTGTATGAAGTCTTTTAATATTCTTCATTCTGCCTCAATTATAGCTGCCTTACCTTAAAAATCATGTTCATACTGCATATAAAGTGAGTTTTGTGTCTTATAAGTAACCTCTGACGAGAAATAGAAAATAATTTGATCTGCTCTGTTATCACTAAGTCAGCAGAGAGTCTTACTGTTGCATGAAGTCATGCACCTCAGGGTTGACCCGATCAATGATCGGCATCAAATAGTTAAGAATGTGTTTGGTGTTGTCCATGGTAGGATCCATGAAGTCCCTGAAAAATGCAATAAAACGGAGAGCATTTTAGAGTGCACAATAGACCATTGTTAAAGGAGGAAGTGAAGGAGGGGGGCAGGAAGGGGAATGCTATTTATTATTCTGACTTGTGGAGACATAACAGAGAAAGAAAACCTGAGAAAATAGCTAGTTGAGTAAAAACAGCTGCAGATTAATGTATGTATAATATATGTTAAGTACCTGAGATGATGCGTAGAGAGCTTTTCTACAAGAGCAGTTGCAAGGCGCTCTTCCAGGACCAATAAGAAGGTGACGACAATATCATGGTATCCTTGGTAGTAGTGCAGCTGGGGGTTACGTTTCAGAACTCGAAGAATGATGTCAATAAGCTCTTCCTGGAGACCCTCCCTCTGCTCATCTGGCATACCTGTACAAGTCCAACCAAAATAAACTACAGTCATTAGTGTGCCACTACGTCATCAGTGATCCCATAAGTATAAAATGCCAGAGATGCAGCCATAACAATATTCCATAATCAATACAGTCAGAATATGTTCATGCTGACTTATACTAGTGTATGATTAATTGTTGTAGAAATTTTACTGAGATCAGACTCTTTTCCACTCACCAGAAAAGCATTTTGGAGCATTTTGCGGCTCCTTCAAGAATAGTGTGCAACTGACAGATCTTGACTTGACAAGATGAGTATTAATACTAATGAGATGGGCTGGCAGATATTCCAGTAGTGCAGTGTAGACGATATGGCTGCACCTCCTAAAAGCTTTTCTGGAATTTGTCTGCATGCCAAGTTGACTAACAGTAAAAGTAACACTAACAGCAAGTAGTGGCAAAGCTTTAATACAGCATTGATCTGTTGATAATAAATATTCATCTACAATGAATGACATTTTTTGCTGGAAAAATGACTGAAACGATTAACTGATTATCTAAACAGCTGCTAATTAATTTTCTTTTTATTGACTAACCAATTAATTAACTAATCACTGACAGTGATGAAATATCTTGAATTACACACTATCAGTGGTAATAAAGTATATTTAACATATTAATTTGTAAGTGAAAATATATATTTGGTGCTTGGGAATGGTGAACCACAGCTTGGTTGTGTGTGATCATCTGTGAGTGTATTAGTATTTCTGTAGGAATATACACACAGCAGGGCTTCATTAAACAACTGTCTGAGCAGGTATGGGTTCTACTCACCAGGTGGGAACCTCCGCAGCGAGCGCTGGACATCCAGCAACACCTGGTTGTAGTCCTTGTTATTCTCCCTCTCCACTGTTTCTGAACAAGACATGTCACCATTGCCATTTACCATACATTAGTCAAATATATGGATTATATATATGGGAAAGCTCGCATCTGCTTGGGACCGTAGCCTTTTCACACATAATTCCAAGTTAAATACTGGGATTACCTGTCAGGCACCACAAGTGATTATTACAATTCACACATGCAGCTTATTTCAAGAACATTTCAGACTTGTACCTTTTCACACATGCTGCAGTGATGCCTGAATAGTGTAAGAATAGGAGTGTTAGATTAGTGACAGGTAACAGGAGGTACGACAGGAAATTTTTCATTTGTCCAACACGTGAATGTGCCATTTCCTGCAATGCACAGCTTTCAATCATGACCAATAAAGGTGCTCTTTCACTGTAAAGCTCACTTTATAGTGAATAATTAGATTTTAGAATATTACTTTTTCATTGAGGTCTGTAATTTCAGCAGTGAGTGACAGATACGATGTTGTGTCAGACTTAGGGATGGGAATTCATTAAGATTTTACTGATACCAATGCCATTATTGATTCTTCTTTTCGGTCTGATTCCGACACATTTTCAGTGACAGTGCAAATGTTTTAATATCTCTGCATCTGAACACTGTTTAGAAACCAAGTAGAAAAGAGAAAGATGTTTCAACATAATGCTAGTAGTTCCACACTTACTTGAAATGGTCACTTCATAAATATTACAACTAGCACTGTTATTTTTCTTTGTGAAATAAAGCCATGCTTTGGGCGATTCCTTCCTCTCCACCTAGACTTCTTGCTGTTTGCAGTAGCGAAGATGCACAACTTTGACATGACTGTGCAACTGTCAGAAAAACATGCAGGCATCAATAAAAGGAATTGATAAGCTTGGTTTTCAGCTCACACTTCTCAGAGTGTACATAATACAAATATGCCTCCTGTCTTGTTCTGTCCTCCTTGAGTCTGCACTGTCAGACAGACGTAAGCCTTTTTGTGCTTGTTCCTGCAAATGTTACAAAATCAGAAACACTTTATTGATCCCTGGGGGGAAACTGGTCACATTACTGCTTTCATTCACAACACAGCCATACAGGCATTTTCCCTCAAATGTTGCAAGGTCTGAAGGTTAAAGGTACAGATTTCCCTGAATATCGATCCCTGCTCTAATTCATACATGACCCACCTGCAAGAAATGTTCCTGCACCTTTAAGGGACAGACTGCTAGTGTGACAGGTGTTTAAGTGTGTTACTATTGGTCATGTATAGTGGGAAGGGTATATGCACAAAAAATATGGACCTGCGGCCTACTCTGGTCTGTTTGTGTATATGAAGTTAATGTGATACCTGGCTCTTGCTCCAAAACGTGAAGGGGGACGTTGAGAAGCCGAGGCCAGACTTGACGGCGTATCTCATCAGTCAGCAGTCCTCCTTCACTGATAGCCATCCTCCTCAAAGCTGCCACATCCACTGGACTCACACTGAGGGCCTGTGTGATATCCGCAACTTTCCTTTTCCGTCTAGTGTCCCAGTCTGAGACAGGGAAAACACCATATTAAACTAGCTAGTTAGCCTGACTTTACTTTAAACTTATAGCAGCTGCATGCAGCCAACTGACACATTTAGCTAAGGAGGTTATGGGTGGCATAGTTAGCCAGCAATAGACACAAGCGATCACGTTTTTGGCATAAAAACAATTTGGACACTGTTTGGACATGTGATTGTCTAGCAAAATGAAGACAGCTAACTATGCCAGATTCACCGCCGTTACCTTGTTTCCCATTCACAGGTGACGAGGCACCAGCACGTCTCGAGTTCTTCATTTTTCTCCACTTCTTGGCGTGCCCTTCTTAGATTGCATTACTTGCCATCCTCCTTTGTTTGGCTAACCTCGATTTAGCCTGATTGTTGCGGCTGCCAACTGGAAGCTAGCTGTCTAATTAGCAAGGCCAGCCTCATACAAACACAGCCCGATAGTTAGCTACTCAGTGTAAGCTAGCTAGTTATCAAGCTAACACCACACTGCCCTGGTTCCGAGACCGTTATTATCAGGAACATGGCCATTATAACTCCGACAACTGACACTGGTTAACAGTTACCAAACCCAGCTTCATATCAATACGGTAATAGCAGTGACACGGCTACATGTTTACACTGACGAAAGCGTCCAATAGGATACATCAGCTTTAGCTAGCCGCACGTCTCAAACAAAATGATGGTCGCGTCTATAAGAGAACCCTTTATTTGCGAAACTCTCGCGAGATTTGTATACGTTGTTTCTTCTTTGTGCACCTTTTACTAACTATTTATGTTTTAAAATGTGACAGTCCCATGGTTAAAATTTAGATAAATCTAAGATCATAGAACACATTGTTGTTGTTAGAGAGATATCATGGTTTGGTAAAAATGATCCCCATCACGAGATCTCTCGCGGGTCTGGGGTTCCCTTCTACACACGACACAGAACAATGACGTAGTCAAGACGATGGGAGCTGAGCTGACGCCTCTTCTCGGTCGGGTTTTGAAGGGAACCCCAGACCCACGAGAGATCTCGCGAGAGTGAGCATTTAAAGCCGAGCCACGATCTTCCCCCGAACCGAACACGATGTTGTTGTTCCTAACCCTAAGCAGATCTTAGCCACACTTGTAAAACATTACTGGTTTTTACAACGTCCATACTTGAGAAACAACACGTGAAAATATCGCGAGAGTTTCACAAACCAAGGGTTCTGTATTCCTATACCCCTCACCTCTCAGCTGACAAGGAGGCGGTGTCTACTTTTCTACACCGGCTGTGTTTATTAGAGTCGAGTGTACTTGATGGATACGTTTACTCATTTACATTAAAGCTACTTTTATTTCCTAGTTAATCTGACTAACGTTGATTTCACTATTAAAGTAATAAGTAATAAAATAATAAGTAATAAAACTTGATTTAGACCGGAATAGTAGTAACTGCAGTAGAAACTGCACCTATAGTCTGGTGTCAGATGGTGTCTGAGAACAAACGTCACAAAGTCTTAAGAAAAATACGAAAAAACGAGTTAGTATCTCAAAATAATGGCTTAGATAAGTCATTATTTTGAAATAATATTAACTTATTATTTTAATTTTATTTCATTGTCTGGTGACACTAACTCAACATTTTGACATACTATAACTCTTTATTTCGAGATAGTATCTAAAAAGAGTTTATACAGTAAAAGAATAGTAAAGAATAGTAAAAAATAAAATCACCCCTTAATTTGATTACTGCCCGAGCATTTGGCCTATGTGCCCATGTTAACGAAGGTCAGCAAATAGAACTCAGGCTTGTTCTAATGAATTGAAAATACATTCATTATGTTCATGCCATCTTGCTAGTAGGGATATTCCTGGAGACTAATTTGATTAAATGGAAAATTTAATTTAGACTTGTCGACAAATCTAAAACAGAAAACACTCAAACATCTATTGAGCACAATTTATTAATTGATAATGTTAAACCTGAAAGAATATTGTATGAATTGAGAGCCATTTTAAGCCATTAATAATAATCTTCTGCAACCAAATTATATTTTAAATTATACTGATATGTGTGGCGTTTTGTATTATGAACATTGCATATGATCCTACAAAACATGACAACAACTCACTATGTGTTTTCTTTTCTCATCAAGCAGGATCACAGCATCTGAGGGTAATCAACTTTGTTTACTTACCCCTAATTTACACCAGGACATTAGCTGCCACACAATGTGGCTAATGTTAGCAGTGCTAGCACCAGCAGCTGTTACCTAACAGCTTGGAGACCACAAGTGGCATAATTTAAGCATACATATGTTTTAATGACCTTGATCGTGAATGCAAAGATGGCACCCATTCGGTCCAATGAGAGTTGGCCGCCTGGTGCATAAAGCCAGAAAAGTGTTCTAGCTTCCGGATTTACTTCCTGGAAATACGGCCCACTGAATATGCGCAGTAATGTTTCCCCTCTTGCCCCCACCTGCTCGCCTCAGGCCTTTACATTGTGGTGATGTTACAGATTTTTTGGAGGGCTTTTTATGCCTTTAATTGATAGGAAAGCTGAAAATATGACAGGAAACGGGGTGATATCCATGGATCAAAAATCCATAATACAAAGAGTCAAAACTGACCTTCTTTGCAGGTCAAGGTGTCCTGTCAACAGTTTTATCGACGTTTCTTTCATAATGGTGGCCCATGGGGGAAAATGCTTTTTGAGCCGGTGGGGAATTTTTCGCTGCAACACCGCAAGTGGCCACTGGGAAAAAAATGGCGGCAAAGCTGAGCAGCAATCTCCTGTCTACTTCTATTATAAACTTTAGTTGTACATACAAAATTTAGCTCAACCGTCTAATATTAGTGGTGCGGACCAGCGAGGGTGGCGAAGTCCGCCCTCACAGTAGCTGAGAGCGGCAACACGCCAGATAGTCAGGTGAAACTCATTAGCCTGGTCTTTAATTAGCTGCCACAGTTACAACCTCTGTTCGCTACGATAGTGAATTAGTTAAGATATGCTTATTTGGAAGTACGTTTTGCTGATAATACTGTAATACCTTTACTTATCAAATAGTTTGGATGTGAGGGGTTTTATTTACAATGGAATCCCAACATACTTCAAAGAAACGCAAAAGGG
>JAJHUR010107783.1:8194-24692 GCA_027495735.1 Lutjanus campechanus | reverse complement strand
TAACTGTAATGGAATACAGCTACCTTTTTTGTATCCTAATTACGTAATCCTGTTACAAATAATATGTTACCCCCCATGCCTGTCTATGTGGGTGTCTTATTGTGAATTTTCATGGATATTTGCTTGTGTGAGTACATGAATACAAAGGTGAGGCCCCGTCTTTATACATATATATGTATGTACACATACGTGTGTGTGTGAGCGTCTGTTTCCAATTATCTCCGATGAGTTTCTGTGTCTTACCTCCGGTCTCAACAGAGCTCAACATGAGAGTGGTTACTAAACACACACGCACGCACACCCGCAATGTATTCCCATGAACCCAGTGCTCTGTCTCCTGCTGTCCAGCAACACACACAAACACACACAAATCGTACACACAGTCTCATGCTGTCTGCTTGTTTGGCTTGGACGACCACGGCGAGATGAGAGCGAGAGGAAGCGAGGAAGAGAAACACTCATTTTCATATAATATTTCTATCATATTCAGAATATTTTTGTAGAATGAGAAAAAAAATGCTATGAATCGAGTGTGCGAGATGGAGAAAAGGATAAATGATAAAAGAGAGGCTTTGCTCCGGTGACGCAGCAAATCTACGTCACCTGGACAAGGTCAAGAGACAGAAAATACCCGCTGACTGGCTCCAGTGTCTCTGACAGAGACGCACAGGGAGATAAATAGTGGAAGGTCTCTGCTTATTTACCACAGTCCTTAACATGGACCCTCTGCCCATCACTCACTGCTCGTGTGAGCTTGTTTGTATGAGAAACGCAGACCTTGATACGGAGGATGCTGTCAGTGTGTGTGTGTAAATCTAAATGTCTTTATCTTCTTTAAATAAGCAGAAAAAACAGCATTGTATAAATGTTCGTCTACACCTTCACCTTGATCTAAATGTGATATTGAAAACGAATTGTCAGCATCAGGACAAAAACAATCAACTGTATTTCACTCTGTTCAATTATTATTAACATAACAGCTGTACAGACAGTAATTCACATTTGTGAAGTTGAGTCATACCATTTTAGAGACTCTACCTCAAATTATTCTGCTGAAAACAAATGCACATCACATTTCTGTCGGTCTTACTGAGCTTTATTTCAGCAGCGTCATTTCTATACTTTATATAAAAGCAGTTAACTGCAACATTTAGCTGTCCCTGCTCATCAAGCTGGTGCTTTAAGAAAATAATAAATAAAATAAGGTGTTAGACCAAAATGAAGTCATCAAGATTCACCATTTCCGATACTGGAGGGAATGCTATTTTTTTTACATAATTATTCTCATTTTCATACATGCATACTGAAATGATTAAGCTGTGATTTTTGCTGGGATCTTAAATATTAAATATGTTTTCTTAAGTCGGTAGAATATGATATGTAGGCCAGGAAATCTCTGCAGCACCACTATATTAAATTTAAAATGGTATTTTGACACATATTTTGCCTTTAACAAATACTGCTCCTACTGCTGTAGAACATATTGCGATTTTAATCAAATTTCAATTAATTTTTCAGCCCTAGTTGTGAATTTCCTTTAGCGTGTTAACTGGAATTTCCATTATGTGTTAGCATCGAGCTAACAGACTAAGCGCTGTCTACACACACACATATATAGGCTAAGGTTATGCAGTGCAAAAAGACCTAAGTTTATTGTTAAAGTGAAGCTAACAGATAAATAAAGTTCTTTGAATTGAATTGAATTGAATTGAATCATTGCTAAAAATGTGTTTATGTATATTCCATATTCTATATAATATTATATTATGCATAAAGAATATCAGGGAGAATTTTGGCCCCAAAAATCCAGTTGTGGTTGGGCAGAATAGTAACAGCAATAGTTTTGTGCATGTGGATTTGTTATTTTGTGTGCGTGTGTGTATATATAAGCTTATGTGTGAGTTGAAAGACAGAACATGTATGTGGAAAAAGTTGCGTGTGCATGTACATGAGCCCATCTGTGGACAGCAGCGTGCGTGCGTGTGTGTGAGAGTGTTTGTTTTCACAGCGATCAGCAGGATCTCCAGCTATGAAGGATGCCGAGCTGCACAGCGGAGGGGAAAACGTCTCGGGAAAACAAATGGACTCTGTCTGCTATCAAGCTGCTATCTAATAAATGTTTTCAACAAGGGAAAGAAAAACGGCTCGATGCCCAAATCAGAGTCACATACTGCACGTACACCTCCCTCTCTGTCTGCGTCTGGACACGCTCCCACCCTCCGTACATCTTCATCAATTCATCTCTTTCAGATTTCAGATCTGTCAGTTTTCCTTTTAAGGCACGGTGCCCCACAAATACTGTTTGAAACATTTGGAAAGCTGAAGGCAAACCTGACAAGTTTTTCTTGTGTCTCTATCCCATTATTGGTGTTTAAACTTACAGCGGTGTCACTTAGTTTTCTGTTGCCTCATTTTTCTTTCAAAGCAGAAAAATAGATGATGCCGCTCATACAAAGATGTTGTCTGTAATCATTTAAGTGTGCTTAATCTAAAACAGCCTGTTGCTCACGTCAACAGTTGCTTCACATTTTACAACAATAATTAAAAATAATTTTCTATCTTTTCAAAATACACCACCATTTTTTTTTTCAAAGAATGTTTTTCTTTGTGATTTATACTCTAAAGATGTCACAAAATGTTTGCGTAATAAAATAAGTTTGTAAGAACAATAAAAGTTGTATATAAGGCTATTTTTTAGGGTTTTATTGCAGTGATATATTCTGCATGAAGCCCTGCCATGACAGCAATGTGCAATACAGTCAAACTTCACCACATAAACGCTGCTCTCAGAATTTAAAACCAAAACCAGAAGCACTTATCTTAACTGACTTAATTATATTCCCACTCAGTTGTTTTTTAATGCATGAATTTAAAAAAACCTACTTATGTGTGATTCATATGGCTCAGTTATAACCATTTATGAAAGAGATTTGAAAACAAGTAAAGAAAATTAATTGGAAAAAACTCCAAAGTTCAAGTATTGTAAATACAGGACGAGTAAGTTTATAAAAACATCTTGCCCGATAGGAAAATAAAAATGAAGATAACAAAGTGACTGATGATCTGATCTTCTAGGGTCGAGTCTGACCATGAACTTGAAACACAAAAACTAAAAAGACAACTGCAACACAGACATGAGTCCCTAAAGGAAATGAGACCGGAAACCGACTCTTTCAGCTCATCGTTGGTACATGCCAACATTCACCAACCACTTTCCCTCGGATGATTCAGTCAAATAATCTACAGCCACAAATCATTTGATTAACAAAGATCGATGAGAGACGCCTGGAGGAGGAATAATGAGCTTTTTCACTGCACATTTTTCTGTGTCATTCTGTAAACATACTAACTCCCCTCGGGAACGCACACACATTCTGCTCCGGTGACGTTTCCGCTGATTGAGCCCGTGACTCTGGGAGCCGACACATCCCTGACGGCAGCGAGAGGCAGGACAGGAAGTGGCTGCAGACAGGAAAAGAGGAAGTAGGAAGTAAAGAGGCGGGACGCTTCCCTGCTGCCAATCTGGGACCAGAGACGTCCTCCCTTCCTGTGTGGCGCTGAGACAGACACACAGTTGTATTTACTTGTGTTGCTCTCGCTTGATACAGCTGAATTAAAGTCAGCCATTGGACGGATGCCGAAACATTCTGACTATTTGTGTTTTCCACCAGTTCCAAGCAGCTCTTTTTATCTGTCATCATAACTACTTGAAGGCGACAGGACAGCCTGGTTCCAGACTTTCTGCTCACAGATTTATTCCACAACTCCAATTTTTTGGAGTAAATAAAGTTGGGAAAAAAGTGAAAACCATGTTCTTTGCAAGCCTGGGAATTAGACAAATCTGCAAACTTATTTACTCTGACAGCTGTGTCTGCATCCCGATAGGTCAAAAACATTTATCTGATATGAGGTGGGTTTCTGTTTAATCCACTATCCCATCAGTATTAAACAAACTGTACGGTATAATCTCTAGAAAAAGAACTAACTACTGCTCTTAACGTTTTCGTTCAGAAAGATGTGCTTGCCAACTAGCCCTAGCCTGGGAACCAGACCAATCTCCAAGCTCATGTTTTATTTGCCCTGGCAGATACGCTACGTCACAT
This sequence comes from Lutjanus campechanus, assembly GCA_027495735.1. NCBI lineage: Eukaryota > Metazoa > Chordata > Actinopteri > Lutjaniformes > Lutjanidae > Lutjanus > Lutjanus campechanus. The sequence continues at coordinate 20,589 of JAJHUR010107783.1, read as the reverse complement.
GTTTTCTTGCTGTGATTGATAGTTGATGTGTCTAGTTGTGTCCAGAGGTATTTTGGTCTGTGCACGTTGGTAATGCCCCTTGGAAATCCAAAATGAACTAAGAGGATTCTGGCAATGATTATGAAATCGAGCAGGATAAAAAACAACTCATTAAGCGGCAGTTTGGGTGGTAGTTATGCATATTTTTGACGGCCACAGGGCCTCTGCCAGGGCTTGCTGTGTTCTATTGTTGCTGTTTGTAGGTTTTGTAAGGGTGTCATGTCTCTCCAAATCCACGATTTGATTTGACTTCCGATTTTAAGGTCATGATTTGATCCGATTTAAGCAGCTGCAAGCCGCCAGTAGGCTATGGCTGTATCGTCTTTAAAGTGTCTTTGTCCTTGTTTTGATTTCCTTCGTCTATGTGTCTGATGTGGGCAAGTAGGTCCTGCTTTTGTTTTCAATCTATTTTTGATTTAGCTCAATTCGATCAATTTTCAATTTAGAATTGTAATCGTTATTTTCTTATTATTTTAACAAGTAATCGTTATTTTAATTCTATTTGGTCCAACTTCAGTGCAGCTTACTTGCTTCCCCAGCTTTCGTTTATGGACGAATGGAGGAAATGTTCTCATTAATGAGTTATAGATTTCCCAAGAAACACGTTCTTTGTTCCCTTATGCAAGACAATGACACAATAACTTCACAGACGCATATTTTAGATCTACTTTTGTTCGTTATTAAAATTTAGCATCTAGGAAATTAAGCCCTTTGCTCTGCTGACATCACTTAAAGCCGGCCTGGATTAGTGTTGGAGGTTAATAGCATTTCATCAGATGTGAATCCAGTTTCCAACGCAGAGCCTGAAAATCCAGGTGCCAGTTTATTTTTGAGAGTATTTTTGGGACTTACAGAATTAGCTTCATGGGCATGCAGTGGAGACAGGAAAGAGAAGAGCGAGAGAAAGAGGGGAAGGTACAGCATGTGACAGAGGATATGAGCTGGATTCACACCAGCATCATTGTGAGTACATGGTATGTGTGTTGGCCCTCTGAGGCAGCGGGGCAGCCGCAGGAAGTTTGAATCTGCGGTTTGTTTTTTTCGGAGTAGTGTGGCTGGGAGGAACTCAGCTGCTGGGAAATGACCGAAAACAGAATTAGCGTAGAGGAGGTGTTTGGGATGAAGCAGGTTCAATTATTGAAGAAAAGAAGAAAATCAGGGGGACTGATTACATAACACTCCCATCATCTATAGGTCGGGAGAGGCCACATAGAAAGGTACATATTCTATTTTTTCTTTTTCTTTCTTTTTTTCCATTTTCTGTGGCCTCTCCCGACTCCAACTTTCCTCCAACCATAACTTTCTTCTTCTCACGCACTCCCTCATCTGCTCCATACCAAACATTGATACGTCTGTTGTCTGTCTCTCAGGTGGAAGCTCATCACTGCCCCTAGAGGCCTGGAGCACTTCCGTTGTATGACTGGATATGCAGCATTTTCCTTTTGCCTTTGTTTTCTTATATGCAGTATGTTTCTGTACATGCAACTTGTTTCTGTATATGTAACTTGTTTTTATATATGCAGCACGTTTGCCCTTGTTGCTGTTAACTGCCTTGCAATACAAGTCGTCTCCATCAAAGCTTGTACCATGGAATAATGTGTCACAGGTAAAAATAAGTTATTAAAATCAATTGAATGTGTTGATTGTTGAGGTGTATAATGCCACTGCATGGGTCAGCCAGAGAAATGCTAGGATATTTTAAATAAACCTCACAACAAATAAGGGATAACACCTTTCTCTTTTTCCCCTTGGCGCCACCTTTCAAGCTTTCCAAGACTCTCTGTGCTACCAGCTGCTTTAACACTGTATCTAAAGGTCAAAGGCAAAACATCAAATGTTACAAATAAATGTTCTTGGAGCAAGACGTTAAAAAAAAGAGTAGATTATAAAAGACAATCCCAGTGCCCGTCTAATCAGGAACACTAACTAACCTTTGACCTCTGTGGTTATTCTGAGCGAGCCCCACGTTGTTGGCCTCCGATTCACACGCAGATTGACTCCACCGCAATCACACAATGGAGGTCAATCAGGATCAGCTGAACGCTAACAGACAATACAAGTCAGCGGGGAGGGTTAATGACTTTTGATCTGGTGGCTTGATTCCTGGTTCAAACTACAAAAGGCACTTTCACTTGTGTTTTTCTAAGATATTGGAGTATAATAAGTGTGACAGAAGCAGGGGCATTGTGTGGGTTATCTGCAGTGTAATATTTTGTCTAGTAATCAGTGAATATTGCGGCACTATTGTTGATGTGACTGGCCAGCTCTGACTAATGTTTGTGTTTTTTAGACTACTATTTTTAATCATCCAGTCCAGGGTTTGGACGTGCCCAAAACTGAGCACCCACCCTCTTGGATACTGAGAAAAAAAATGAGCTAATGTTGATTTAATTAAAAATAAACACTTTCAACTAAATATTTAAAAGAAAATCAAACCAAGAAACATTTGTTTAGATTGATTTAAGTGAGATTTGAGCAGATACAACAAACTAAAACTGTTTGTAGTGGCTGTTGTTGGATGTTCGAAACAAGATGGAGCATCATTTGTTATTTCTGTATCACTGATATTTGTCACTTAAAGGGATAGTTCAGATTATTTCAAGTGGGGTTGTATAGTCAGTGTATCACCTACAGTAGATGGCAGCTGGCATGCCTCCAGTTTGGACAAGCAGCAGGAGGGAGGGTCTAGGAAGCTAAACTGCTGCGGACAGGATCAGCAGCAAAATTTTTATCTTGCCGTCAAACCGCCTTTAAATCAAGGTTTGATGCTGAATAAAACATGAATGCAATGATCAGCAAATCCTTCTGACCTATCATCAGTTGAATACAGTACAAAGACAAGATATTAAATGTTCAAACTACTTAACTTGATTGTTTTTGTAAATATAAACAATTACGCCTTAACTCTGGAACAAGTCCGCAGTATGTTGCAGGCTGTTACCTGAAGCGTTATCGAAGATTTTTTTGATAAATGAAAATTTGGTGCAGCTTCATAACTGATAGTTTCCAATTTGAGTAACAGCTGTTTCCTCCACACTGAAAGCAACGTATCATACAATGCTATGCACACAAAAATGCTATAAAACAGGCCAGAGCATTATTTGACTGTAATGAATGTGTGCATTCATGTGGTTTTGTCTACAGTAGAACACACACACACACACGCACACACACACATAGAAAGAGGGTACAAAGGTAGGTTTTGTTCCCCGTGTCGCTGGAACTTCAGCTTTGCTTGGTCATCATGGATAAATGCCCCTCTTATCGAGCACAACGGGCACAGACAGAGTCACGAACACACACGTATACACAGACACACACACACATCTGTAAAAAGTTGCTATGACTTCAGTAGGAAACAAAATAGATCTATATTACCTCCTACATTGGAAAAAAGAAGCCAATATGTTCTTTAATTTTCACATTAGGAGAAGTCATTTAGGGTGTTTGCTCCTCACAGTTTTGATTTCAGGGAGAAAATGTGCGTGCATGCGTGTGTGTGTGTGTGTGTGTGTGTGTGTGTCCTCTCGTCTTCATCATCTGTGGCAGCTGCCCGCACTGATAGTTGCTTTGTTTTCAGTGAGTGCTTCTTAATGAGGTCAAAGGCTATTTAGGGCCATTGGACGCCGACGAGGAGAAACAAGAGGTACCTTTATCACGGTCAGAACGAACACACACACGCACGCACACACACACACACACACACACACACACAGGCACTCACAGCTATTCATTACATTTGACCAAGACAAGGTCCAAAAATCAGTTGCTGGAGAAAGAGACTCTTTGTGTGTGTGTGTGTGTGAGAGAGAGAGAGAGTACAGAAGTAGGATAGAGAGATGGGTCTACTGGTTTCTATTTGATTTACCAGTTAGAATAATAAGAAAATAAGCAGCAAGTGATCAAATATCCTCTCTTTTACAAACAAATCACTGTGACATTTTCCTTCCTTGTTGACATCGACACTCTGACCTGATTGCAACCAATAACCAGATTAAGTTAACATGATTCACAGTGACCTGATTTTTACATGTCGTGTTGGATAATCCTGTTAATGGTTAGGGTTAAGGTTCCTTCATTTGTCTCCCTGAGGAGAAATTTGTCTCGGATAAAGGGAAAATGCCGCATCAAACCAGACATTACAATAAATAAGAACATTAAATAGGTCACATGTGCAAAACATTAGCTCATGGTGATAAAAAAAAACTCTGTGCAAATAAATAATGGTGTCCTGAAGCAAACATCTTAATAACATCACAAAGCAAGGGAGGGGAGGGGAAATTAATACATTTATTTGATTTATTAGTTGTGGAAGATTTTGTGGTTAGATTTTGTGGTTCAGCATCCAAACACTGACAGTAACCAGACTAAACTGTGTTGTGTTGTTGCAGTAATTCAGTACACGGACGATTAATCAAGTTATGCTCGACAGCTCTTTCAGCCAGTTCAATCCCTCAAGAGTCTTTATATGTGTGTGTGTATATGTAACACAGTTTAAAATGCACTTCATTAATTATTATTTCCAATTTTTCACTTCTTTGTTATCAATTCTACTTTTATTCACCATTATTTTATTGATATTTCCTGTGGAAATGACCTGACTGCACTCTGAAGCTGCACAATTAATCGCAATAAAACCGCAATAAGGTCAGACGCAATATTCAAATCGCAGAACCAGAACAAAACTGCAATTTTTCTGAAAAAGGAAAAATGTGTGAGACAAGCAAATGATGCAGCCCTGCTGCACTCTGCCTCTTCTGTACCTCCTGGGCTTCTGTAGCCCCTTCCTTCTGCCCCTCACAGTGCTGTTTTGCATTGCTGAAGGTAAGTTGTGTGGGAAAATGCTGCTGTGTTGTTGCATTATTTTCTTTGTAAATTAAGCTGCTTATGTTGCTTCCTTTGGTGCACATTGTTTAACGTTGAGTCCTGTTGCATTTTGCATTGTTTTGACTGCTGAAGTAAGTTTTATAGATGGTTTTAGTTTCACTTTTTTGGCATGATTGTATTATGGTAGTCCGCCCTGTGTCATGTGACCAATGCAGCGCAACATGCAGTTCATAGTGTAAACAAAAAAGCTAAGCTATTCCCAATATATTTGGGAAATAAATAACTAAAACATTACTGACTCTCGCTCGTCAGAATTCAAAATTTCTCTCTCCGCTGATACTATTACTCCCACACGTTACATGAAATTCACCTTAATGCCAAATGAGTTGGAAAGAGAGGAGTCTGTGTTAGATGAGGTGGAGTGAGAGGAATTGTCAACACTCGTACCCTTCTCTCGCTCACACACAGTCTGAGTCACCTGAAGACAAACCCCTTTATTGAGAAGCAGGCGGCCATCTTTGATTAGATGGAGTGAGTCAGCAGACAGTGAACACAAGGGGGTGTGTTTGTGTTTTTTTGTTATGTGTGTGCGTGCATTGGCCTGTGATTTTGTGTGACAGTACAATGAATGAGCGCGTTTGTATTCATGTGGGAATATGTGAATGTGTGTGACTGTGGCTATAGGACAGAGAGAGTGAGTGTGTGTGTGTGTGTTGTCATACCTCGTGGTCTGGTATCTCAGAGGAAAGAGTCATTCCCAGCACTGCTGCCGTCAGGTAGGTCCAACAACGAGCTGTATTGGCCAGGTTATAACCTCCTGGTGAGAAAGAGAGAGACATGTAGACATGAGAGATGTAAGGAGGAAACTTAAAGGGATAGTTTGGAGTATTGTAAGGGGGGTTGTATGAGATACTTGTAGATAATCAGCGCATTACCATGTGCTGTGCTAGACAGTGTCAGCGATAAAAAGTATTTTAGCCACATAAAAAAAGGTCCACCTGAAACAAATCAATATCAGTTCAAATGAACGCTATATTAAGAATATTTTCACCACTTTACTTTGCTGTCTGACAGACTTTTCCAACAGGAAACTGCTGTTATATAAATCAAACATCGCTCTCTCCACATTAACCAAACCCCATTCATTAAATCAGTCATTTTACCTCACAGAACTGGTCTACTGCTGCCTCAGCCTGTTTGTTGTTTGTGTTACTGTGTGCATTCTGTGCTTTAAAAAGTTAATTGGGAATCACCAAAGTCACACAATAACACAAACTAACTAAAAGACAGGCAGCAGTGCACCGGCAGCTCTTGTCTCCTGTGAGTTAAAATGAATGATTTTGCCTATGGGGTTTGGTTGGTTTCGAGAGAGCAATATTTGGATTATATAACAGTGGTTTGCTGTCGTGAAGCCTGACTACTGGCAAAGTAAAACAGTGAAAATATGTATGTAAATGTATCATACACTTAAAAATGATATAGTTGTTTTAGATAGGACGTTTTTAAATGGCTAAAAAGCATTTTGTTGCTGATCCTGGAGACTCAACTGGTGACGTGTCAGTTGCTATACACTGACTATAGACAAATCCAGCCAAGTACAGGAAGTTAATAAGTCACCATTGCTGTGGTGGTGTCTCTGTACAGTATGAGCCAAAGCCATTAAAAAAATAACCTAAGTGCTAATCCAAGACCTCAGTTCAGACTTTGTTGTCCTGCCTGAAATTTGACTTTCATAATAGAAAAACTAGACTGTATCGAGTGTCGTTTTCTTAAACTAGTCTTGAATCAAAGCTTCAAATTCTGGTATCATGACTAATCTGTATCAAATTTAACCAGCTCACTGTGGACATGGTCAGAATCTCTAACTCATCACAACAAACTGGAAGGTGACGAGACAAATTGTTTGGTCAGAAAAGTTACCAACTCTCTCTTCGCCACACAAAAGACGAATGGAAAGAGACAGACTGAAGGATGAAGAGGATGGACTTGAGTAAAATTAAGAGAATTACAAGATCCAAGAAAGAGAGTAGGATATAACGGAGGGAGAGTATGTAGGACAGAGAGGGAGGGAGGGAGAGAAAGGAAGAGAGGTGGGATTGTAGTTGAGTAAAATGGCTTCATTGTGTTGTATAAGTAGTAGCTATCATCTGGCCAAGGGCTGAGGGGTCTGGAACATAGCATAGTGTGTGTGAGTAGACCCGTGTGTGTATGTGTAATTGTGCACAAGTGAGCGGATCGCTGAGATTCAAAGCAAATACAAACACGCACAAAAAGCATGGGACTTTATCTACCTTTCATTATATCTTAATACACTCAGGCTGGGCTGCACCAACAAAGATTCATTTAATCTAAGATTAGTTCTGATCAGAGTTTAGCAAACTAAGTTTAAAATGATTAAATCCAGATTTTAAGTTAAATAGAGAACTGCTGCTCCATAAAAAAAAAAAATCTCTGTTTCAGTAAATCCAAGTTTAGTGATGTAAGCCATTACATAATTTAATCAGTATGGACATGCTTGCTTACGCAAATTAAAATAAATGTTTTTTTAAATGAGTGCTGTCTGCACCTAGTAAGTTTAAAAGCAGGGGGAAACAGTTCACTCTCTGCTGATCTGTATTCCTTAATGAAACCTTACACTGCTTGCTAGCTAGCTAAAAGGTTAAAGAAACATTACAGTTTGCTAGCTAGCTAAAAAAAATAATTAACAAAACGCTTTTATAAGTTAAACCTCCTCAAGTGTACGTTTAAAGTTAACCGCCAAGGTTTTAATTTGATTTTTCTTAATTTAAAGCTAGTTTCAAAGCTACATAATGCAACATAATTTAAAGTTAAACCAAGATTTAATCAGGTTTAAATTGTTGGGACAATCCAGCCTAAGCACGCATGCATGATACGGGGTCACACATGGACATACACCTATGAATTCACACACAAAAACAGAACACACCATCGGCCAGAATAATAAACACACGGACAACATACCTCCTCCCAGCAGCAGTGTAGGTAGTTGCCACCCCAAGACGTACTGCAGACACTTGCCCACCCCCACTGGGGTCATGTTGAAGGAGCACATGGGGTCGCCCGCCATGGTGTCGGCGCCCAGTTGCATCACAACTGCCTCTGGGTTGAACTGCACCCGCACTTCCTGCATCACCCTGTAAAGCAAGACAGCTGTAAACATGTTGTTACCCACTGATGAAGCAGGCTGAGCCAATCAGGAGTCGGTATGTTTTAACTCAAATCGAGTGTAAAAATGATTAAATACAGCATCACACTAGTAGGTTTTACCAACACCTGAGCAGCTGTGACTTGTGAATTCTGTTGTGGACCCCGTCTGTAATCAGTTCCACCAATCAGAAGTGACAGAACATTAGCTTGTAGTTCCACTAATCAGAAGGGCAACAGACTCAAACAATGTGATGTTGCTGGAACAACAACAGTCACTTCCAGGTAGACAACTGGCAGTTAATTTGAATTGCAGATGTGTGAAATTGGAAAACGTGTATATTTCTGTTGTCGTTTTCTGCCTTAACTTCAGCGTTTAAAGATATACAGTGAAACATGGTGGTTCGACCTATCTGACGTTCCTGCTGTGCTTATCTTATGTGCTGTGTTGCTTTGCTCATGTCTTTGATAAACCACCCAACAACGACTCAAGCTGTCATTTTCTTTAGTCTGTGGGCCAACAGGTAAACAATGTCTCCAACCTAATGTTAGTGAAAGCATAAAACAAGGCATATATTCACATTCAAGATTTTGCTGCCATTAAATTAAATGCAGGAGTTTTCTACTCAGAAATGATTATAAACAAACACTGTAAAGGGTTTTATACAAACACTGATGCTGAAATTTCACACATGAAGGTTTTAACAGTGTGATTTTCACTTCTAGCTGCAACAGGTTTGCCTTTTTGAGCGCCCAATCTGGGGAAATTCCCAAAGTTTAAGCTCTCACGGTGGAAGGAATTCCCTCTTGAAGCGTCCTTGATAAAACGCTGACACTGCATATGCTTCAAGGCACTGCTCTATAGATGACCCCGACCTCTGGGTGGGATGCGGTCAGGAGAGGGAAGGGAAAATAGAATTTCTCCTCGGGGATCCTTGAGGAAAACATGATTCTGAGCTGCACTGGGAATTCCTTATACTTTACTGTGTGTGTGTGTGTGTGTACCTGGTAAAAATTTGGTAGTATCTGTCATCCTTGATGCCGTCTTCCAGCGGGACGTTCACGGCGTACCAGCGGCCTTTACCCAGCCCCGTGTCAGACACGTCACCCGTACCTAAATATACACACGCTTATCTTACACTGTCTTACAGTATAGGTCATTATATTAAAGGGATAGTTCGGACTGTTTTATCCATATTATTGTCTTACCTACAGTAAAACCGCTGTTATGTAGGTCAAATATTGCTCTTTTTAAACCAACCAAACTCTATGGGTGAAATCATTAATTTATCTCACAGAACACAGGAGTTGCTGGTCTACCGCTGCCACTATCTGTTTTTTTGTTTGTGTCATTGTGTGACTTTGGTGAATCCAAACTAACCTTTTCAAACACCAGAGTCACACAATAACACAAGCAAACTAACTGATTGAAGCAGCAGGAGACCAGCAGCTCCACTGGTCAGTGAGGTAAAATGACTGATTTTGTCTATGGAGTTTGGTTGGTTTGGAAAGAGTGATATTTGTCTTATATAATGGAGGTTTCCCATCAGAAAAGTCTATCTGACAGCAAGGTAAGGTGGTGAAAATTCTAACTCATATTCTAAATATAGTGTACGCTTAAACTGATATGTTTTGTTGTTGTCCCTGTCCACAGCAGCACATTGTTTAGTTTCCCACATCAGTTTCCTGCTGCTTTTCCAAACTGGGGGCGTGTTGACCACCTTCAACTGAAGGGAATATACTGACTATGGATAAATACCTCACACAACCTAACTTTAAATAATGCAAACTATCCCTTTAAAACATGTTGCGTGTTAAACAAATGCAGGGATGGACCTGGAAAGAATCCAGGAGAGAACTTGTGCAGAGAAACGGTCATGACTTTGGATGTGAAGCTGAAGGCATCTTCCACACCTGCAGTGAGAGGAGGAGAAAAAGATTATTAACAGAAATGTGTGAAGTCTGGGAGAAATTAAACCTAACGAGCTGGATTACAGCCTGATCGTTAATAGAATAAACAAACGGAAGAAGGTTATTCCGAATTAAACCCTGTCTGCGAGCCAATAAAAGAGTTTTAGTGAGTTTCAGTGCTTGAGTTTACTGTTTCTGTGTGTGTGTGTGTGTGTGTTACCGTCTCCGTGATGCAGGTCAACGTCCACGTAGAGGACTCTCTCGTACTTCTCCCTCAATCTGAGGATTCCCAGCACAGCATCGTTCACGTAACAGAAACCTGACGCCTCATCCCTGGAAGACAGAGAAAGGAGGAAAATAAAACGCTACAGTTTGAAAGTCTGACCTTCACCTGCAGCGCCCCCATCAGGCCCAACTGTAGAACTGATGAGGACAGCTGCCTAAACTTGACCGAAGTCTGTGGTATCTAATGTTAGGGGGGATAAGATCGGATATTTACAAAACTATTACATAAAAGTAATCCCCAGAGAAATGAAACTATTGTGCTGAAAAACATTTTTCACCATCCTTTCATACATCATAAAACAGGGAGAGATCGCGCAAATAATATGTTCTTCTCTGTGGAAGTCTGATTTAAAGGAGAAGTCTATCATATATTTACTGTAACAACTCATAATATTATCATAATATGTCATCAGAGATGCTGGGGACATACTTGCAGGCACCGTGTCCTCCTTTGAAATTTCTATTCTGGGCCAGAAAAAGTGTTTTTATTTACAGGTTTCACATTAATTACAGGTCAAATTAATGCTGAATGTTTGACGAAGGAGTGTCTGTTTATGAGTCGTAAGAAATCAGTAACAATCTTTCAGAAGGAGTAGACGTTTACATCAGTTAAATTGAGCAAAATGTTGATGGAGAACGATCGATCGATCAACTACTAATTTTTGCACAGGGATCGCTGCATATTGTTTCTTTAAGATAATTTTAAGACCATTATGAAAGCAATTTCACATCCAGACTGGCAAAAAAAAGTACAAAGGATATGAAGGAAAATCGGAGTCCATGTTGATTTCATTTTGTAGTTGTTACAGCATGAACACATCAATACAACTGTTTTGCTCCAAAAGACATTTAAAAGTGAGACTGAGGTTAATTAAAGTTTATGAAAGACACATTTTAAGGCCTAAAATTCAGATTTTGTTTGGATTTATTGAGAGAAACTGTCAGAAACTTCTGTATTAGAGTATTAGGTCATGTGCACAGTGTGGATACAGTATATACGGCTCTGTGTGAACAGGTGCACTTACTTCTTGGCATGGTGCCACCCTCCTGCCCAGTTGATGGCCACGTCACACTTTTGGTCCAACAGACACTGAGCCCCTGTCAGCGTAGCGCCCCCTACTGCTGCTGCGTAGTCAAATATCCCCTCCACCACAGGACAGTCATAACCTGAAGGAAAAAAAATTAAAAAATTTAAAAAACAATGACAAATAAATAATAATCAAATAAACATAAAAAATGTTGAAAGTATCGACCAATGCCCACATTGACTTATTGGAGTGTCATTTACAATAACAGGAAACAGCACTAAAACATCCAACGGAGTCATATACTGTGGATACTCCCTAGGAAATGGTGACAGTAGGGGAGACCGAGTCAATTGTAACACTCAAATACTCCAATCAGAAACAAGCTAGAGTGATGACACTCTGCACGTGCTTAGTAGGATTCTCTGTCTGTGTAAGAGGAGCCGGATCGCTTCATCTCGACTGAAGTTTTCAGCTTTTCAAACTTTTCAACAAAACTTACTCACTTTTTGAATTTTATCTCCAGGTTACTGGTTAAAATTATTATTTTCCCTTGTAAAAGAGACCCGTGATTTCAATGGGATTAACCTGGTTAAATAAACTAACTAAATCAATATTTGCATTCAATTTGTTTTGAATGCAAACTGCCTGACTTTTAAAAGAATTTGAATCATATAGGGTCTACAAAAAATATTATACTACAGCAGTAATGTGATTACTTTGAGGTGTGTTTTTATTTGCGATACAGTGGATTAAATTGCTCCCAACACTCTGACTGCTTACATTAACTGTATTTCAAGTGGTAAAAAAAAATCTTAGAATTGCCCCAAGTCTATAATGATATCTATAAATGAATAAAAGTCTATAAATTATATTTATTATTTCCACATCAGAGTGTTTTCTAAAAAACTGAACTGCTTTGGCATAAAAAAAGCAGAAACTCCAGCAGTACAAGTGTGAAATATATTTATTCCTGTTTGATTCCTGCCTTTGACTGAATTCTTCATGTCCGCACAGAAAAGGTTAAAGAATTAATTAGATGGAAAAAGGGAAAGGAGGGGGGGGGGGACAAAAACGAGAAAGGGAAAAGTGAGAGAAATGTCTTCATACAGGAAAAGGTGGAGCTGTTTGCTTTTGTGATGA
>JAJHUR010107782.1:0-32087 GCA_027495735.1 Lutjanus campechanus | reverse complement strand
GTCAATCAAGCATCACTTATGAAAAATATTTTCTTCTCAAAAATGTTTGTGCAGGTATTGAGACGGTGGGAAAGAATGTGCTGGTCGCTGGTCGCTCCAAAAACGTTGGAATGCCCATCGCAATGTTGTTGCACACTGATCGCAACCACGAACGTCCCGGAGGTAAGTGTGTGTGTGTATGTTTAACTGTGCCTGTGCAGGCCAGTCAGCATTATAAAATAATTGGAGTACTGCTCTTTGTGTGCACATGATGTTGCACCATCTTGGCTTTCCCTGGAAGATATCCTCGTTGTCAGGATATTACCAATAAATGATGACTCCCCACCTTTTTTAATAAAACAGCTAAAGCTGGAGCACGTCCTGCTGGAAGAGTTCAAAGACAAAAAAAACCCAAAAGAAAACAGGGAGTGTGAAGGAAAAGGCCGAACAGGGCGAGACTTTTGGCATTGTGCACTGCTGGCAGACGGATCGACTGTCCTTATAAGGGTGTAGGAAGAAAGGAGGGGATTTGGAAAGACATTGCATGGAATTTGCTGTTAAGATGAAGCAACAAGATAAGTTTGACCTGTCAAAAGTATAGCAGCATTACAGGTTAGATCAACACAAAGGTGTAAACAACTCGTTGCAGCTACATGCAAGCAAACTATTCACTCAAGTAACAATTGTGTATAAAAACTGCCACTGTATGACAGGATCAGTAGATGCTACTCAGCTGTCAGGGAAGACTGTGTGAAGGAATGTTTTAAAGGACCAGTCTGTGGGATTGAGTGGCACATAGTGGTGAACTTTGCAGATTGCAAACTCCTCACGGTACTCTCTCCTTCCAAGGAGAACATAGAGTGGCCGCGAGACCCACACAAATGCAAATGGCTTTATTGAGAACCAGGGTTTGGTTTGTTGGTTCTGGGCTACTGTAGGAACATTATGGTGCAACATAACGGACTCCGTGGAAGGACTTGTACCCTCTGTAGGTTTAAACAGCTCATTCTAAGGTAACGAAAACACAGAAATTCATGTTTAAAGGTGATTATATACTAATGAAAACATGATTGCTGATCCTGATTTCTGTCATATTAAAGTAACAAACACAAATTCAATTAAATAAGCTTTTCTGCCACATTTAGCCAATAAAGCTTCTTCTGTTTGTTCAACATCGATAAGACCACAATAAGCCGGCAGTCAGCTAGTTTAGCTTAAATACCATGAATGTAAGTGGCATGTCGAGTACATGTACATGTGTGTTCCTGGCTGGAACTGAACAGGAAACTTTGTGGTCATGCTAGATTTTATATACAGTTCCAGGATTTCAGGATTTAATGAAACCTATGCAGTGTAAAAAAAACAAATTCCAATTAGTTTTAGTTACATTTTTTGTCCTGTATTTTAACCCTTCAACTTGCACAGTTAAAGCTTTTAAGCTTGCACACACAGAGTACCCAGGGACCTTTAAAGTTACCTTCATATTTTATATTTTTGCCATTTGCAAAGCCAACTGTCAACACACCAAGTTTACTTAGATAATATCTGACAGTTAAGACTTTACGCAGATTTTCCGCCATGCATTTTATTCACTGGAAACCCAACAAGTAAAAGCATGTCAAAATCTTAAAAGATGCTAAATGTGGATTCCTGACAAAGCCCTGCACAAAGTGTGATTTCAAATCTCACTTGTACTTTATATCAGATACCATCATTGAAGTAGAATGTTTTGCATTGTTTAAACTTAACGCTGTTACGGCGCTTTACTCTTCCTTGAAAAACAAGGCTGTGTAGCATCGTAACTGAATGTGCAACAAGCCAGTGACAAGGTTAAGAAATTAAAAACAAGCACCTGGCATAACTGTGGCAAAGAGTCCAAAATGTTTGGCTTCAAAATATTGGAAACATTGTAATAGTAAAGTTTTAACGGGTTAATTTTAGGGGTCAGTTCTCCCCCACCTCCCACCCACACACATACTCCACCAGGTATGTGGCCTGGAGGTGTGACGTGCTATGACTTGCCTTTCCTTCCCTTTCATTCTTATCTTCCTTGACATCCTCCTTGTGAGCTTCTCTTATTTCCCGCTCCACACCTGTGTTCCTGGTCACGGCTTAGTTATGACTATGCAGGATGTCCCCACTCATCTTAGATAAAAGATTAGGATTACTTTCGTCATGTTGCTTTCCCTTATTGTGCAATTACTCACTACGTCAAGTGTTGTTAACCCACTGCCACCTGCCACGCAGTGTTCTGGAGAATGCATCACATATAATAAATAAGATAATAATAAACAAGCTACCCTTATGAATATTTTTATAGAGCGCATACACACAAGTTAAACTAATTCTCCCTGCCAGGAGAACCATTAAGGGGATCATTTAATTGCTTCTGTGTGTGCGAGAGTGAGTGTTTGTTTGCGCGCTTGATGACTGGACCTGCATCTTTTCTGGAGCTAATCCGCTAATACTACTGGACCGATCGGCCAATTTTATTTTGTGCACATTCATGACTGTATGCTGAATGACCCATGTAGTTCAGAATTCCTGAAAAAACTTGAAAAACCCTTTTTTAAATAACTTTTATGCCTTTATGTTTTTATTGCTGGAAGCATTAAGTTTTCAGGTCATCCCATTCTTTATGAACGCGACATCTAAAGAACGCTGTGAGGGAATTTTTTCAAACTTGACACAAATGTTCACTTGGACTCAAAGATTAGCTAAATAGATTTTGGGTGGTCAATAGTCAAGATCACGGTGGCCTCAATAATCATAATGTTTGGCTGTAACTCAAGATTTCATATGCTAATTATGACAATGTCACACACAAATATCTAATAGGATACAGGTGATGACAATTTGTATCCAAAAGGTCAAAGATCAACTTCACTGTGACGTCATAATTTTCAGCTCTGTCCTCTGTACATCTCTAAAAATAATAATAGAGGACAGTTTTTCACTGGAAATTATTCACTGTAATTGCACATGAAGTAATTACTTACACTTAATACGTTTTATTAAATTCCCTCAGTGTTACAGGTCAATGCAGTGGTAAGTTGCATACTGAATTTGCTCAAAGTCATATCAGTCTGGACAGGCGTGGATGTAAACTGTAACTTCACTGTTTCAACCGGGACAAATGTGGGCGTCACGTTAATGTTGACAGAACTTTGCCAACTCTGCTGGTTGCATCTTGCAGTTGTGCTTCATCATCCGTTTCCTGACGGGGATCTGCAGTCTACTGAGTGCACTGTTCTAGTTATTTCTTCTTTCTCTTATCTTTGTTTACCCCTTGTGCTACTGAGCCATGCAGATAGTTTTAAGAGAGTGTAATTTTATGTGCTGTGGTTTTTGAGATATCTTCCACCTGCTCAATCCAATGGAGGTGAATGGAATTTTGTTTTTACTGCTGGCAGCATGAAGAAATTACATACCCTGAACGAAAGTTGTTTGCTTGTCTTTTTTACAGGCTCATAAAAACTCCCACACTTTTGCTTTTTACTGCAGAGTATAGATAAAGTGTGATTAACCTAACCTTCTAAGCCAAATCAGACAGATGAATTAGATAGGACAAAAACAAACACTGTTAAGGATAGTCGATTAGATTGGATTAACTTTGCTGACAGATTAAATGATGCAATTAGAGAAAACCACCATAAATCATAAAAAGGTGGAGATTTTATGTTGTCCACTTGAGCTATTCATCAACAGGTTCAAGTTTAAATGTTACCTAATCTTGATTTCAGTTCAGTATTTTATTTGACATAAAGGACTGCTGCTAAAGGACGGCCGCGATTTTATTAACTGGAGCTTCTCAGGTTTAGAAAATTTTGATAAACTTGGTTAACTTCAGCTACATAGATGATACTCATCAAATAAGAAGTCTTTTTAGCAATAGAGTTCCTCTACTTTTCTCCCCTGAAGGGTAATGTTACATTTCATAGAAGTGTAATATTATTTTCTGATATTAGCTGACGGTTATTTTAGGCACCCTGAAAGAAAGGTCAGTGTCGGTCAGTATAACTGTCACTGGCAGCAAGTTCAGAGGGACTGTTGCTTCAATAGTAAGAAATTTCAAAAGAGATAGTAGAGAGTAATGTACTTTAAGTACCAGATATTACATTTAATTCACCGATATTGTATGTAGTAGAAATCTGAGTGACAGTTATCTCAAAACCTTGGGACATAAAACCATCTTTTGGGGGGTAAAAATAATAATATTTGTGATTTGATTGTTCCTCTCAGGTGATGCCACGGTGACCATTGCCCACAGATGTACACCGAAGGACCAGCTGAAGGAGTTAACCAGCCTGGCTGACATCATTATTGCAGCTGCAGGTAATTACACCCCAGACACCCTTAAGACCCACAGCTGTCTGTCTAATCTTTGACTGTTTAAGAACTGATTACCAAAGTAACATATCTAATACTAAAAACTCATGCACAGGGGTTCACAACATATCAGGCCGCTTTAGGGCTGCAACTATAGGCCATGGCAGCCATTTTGACATAAATAGTAGGGTAAACACAAGTGTTACCAATAATGTTTATTAAGGTCCCACTCCATTAAGGTCAGAGTCGGGGTACTGCTCTTATGCATGCTGGCGCACTGGAAAGTCTCTGCTACACTAAATGGAACGGGACTTTAATTATTCTCATTGTTAACACCTGTGTTTACCCTGCTGTGACGTATCACTAAGACTGCTGTTAAATAGGCCTATTATTTTCAATCTATTAAATGTCAGAAAATAGTGAAAAATGCCGTCACAATTTCCTTTACGTCCAAGGTGACATCTTCAGACGTCTTGTTTTGCCCAAACAACAGTTAAAAACTCAAAGATAGTTTCAGGGGCAAAGATAATCAGCAAATTCTCACAACCGAGAACCTTCTGGAACCATTGAATGTTTGACATTTTTGCTGAACAAAATTCCTTTAATGATTAATTGATTATTAAATGGTTGCTGATTTTTTTTGATCAGTTTAGAAATTAATCAAGTAATTGTTTCGGCTGTAGTCAGCATATGTATTTGTACTGGGTTATAATTTCTTCTAATTATGTTATTGGTAGTTGTGACCAATGCTAAAATGATGCCCATTACCCAGTTTATTTCTCTGTGTTGTCACGTAGAGCATTAGTTTGTAAGCTGGAAGTTCATCCCTGTGGGTTCTCATACATTTAATCTGTAACTGGCAATGTCTGTTAAAATGTGACAATTACTGATCTATTTTGAGTAAACTGAGTTAATATAAATTATTTTTCAATCAGTTTTTAGCCTTTTTGATTTGTCAAAAAAGAAAATAAAGATTTCTCTTGTTTTAACATGAGGTTTCTGTGTGACAATCTGAACCTTACTCAAAGATGAACCACTTTGCAAAGTCAAGTGGACATTTATAACAGTCTCAGGAATCGCTCATCTTTGTTTCCACTTTCAAGTCACTGGTTAACTACTATTGATCGACTGCACAGTTTAAATGTGTGCAGCCGCTCTTGTTGTTTTCCTTAAGAGGACCATACATTTTCATGCAACAGTCCTTTGAATGAAACAGATTTTCCAGAAGTGAAGTGATTCCTCTTTTTATGGTATTTCTGTTTTTTCTTTAAACTAGTGTTAGATGCAGTTTTGATATGTTTGAGCTGCCATAGAGTGAATTGTGTAGCGTGGTAACTCAACCATGAGGAAAGATTGCAACAGTGCTTACCAGCCCTTACATGAAGTGATCTCGTCTGAAATCAAATAATCAACAGGGATATTTCAGTATATTGACTGTTACTCAGTGGTTATGGATTAAAGCTTTTTGAAGAACAATAGTGATCTGTGGCAGCTGGAATGTGAGACAGTCAATTCTGGACAGGAGTATCTGTCGAAAGACTCTTAAGTAACTATATATGCCTCAGGGGCTGCCATGTTGCACTTGCTTTGTAATAAATACACTTTTCCTGGGTGACTAAAAGCAGTTTTCTGGGAAAGGCACCTCATATTCTTGTAATCCCACTGTTTGGTTTCACTTTTGGAAATAAGGAACTGTATCTACACTGCAGTCCAGCGTACAATATAAAAACTGTTATCACTGGATCAACTATCACCTGGATTTGGCGCGCGTTTGAGTTTAGTACTGTTGAAATTAATGGGTAGTTCTGACCAGATTCTCATAATAACATTAGCATATAACGCTGTTTTTCCCCAAAGCTGTGAAAATATTCTAAATATAGCATACACTTAAACTGATGTTGATTTTATAACGTGAGCTTTTTATTAAGGTGACTAAAATTATGTTTTGCTGTTCACAGCAGCATTGCTTAGCTTCCTACACTGGTACTCTGCTGCTTTCCCAAACCCTGTCGACGGCCATCTACTGTAGGAAATACACTGACTGTGGATAAGTGCCCCATACAATCCCACTTCAAATAATCTGAATTATCCCTTCAAGTGTATGCTGGAGATTTAATTGTTGTAATTTGTTAGTGGGACACTAGACTCAGGGTGTAATTTGGGGTTAGCATGTGCTATATACTGTATGAGCAATGCTATTTTCTAAAATTAAATCTTGTTCTTAATTGTTATTTGAGTCAGACTTGAACCTATTTTTGAGTAGCTATAATTGTAGTCTGAGGAGCTCACCTTCAAAGCAGGCTGGTTATCAGTATAAACATGCAATGCTTAATTATTTCCTTCCTTGTTGACAGTCAGCTGAGATATCATCTTATTCTGCTATGGTGTCTTTTAAATCTGAGGTGAAGTGGTAATTGTCACGGTATCCAACTAGAACCTGTGATTAAAAGGAGATGACAAGCATCACTGCAGAAAGGACAAGACAGCTGCATAATGGAACCTGCAGAACATCTGTCCTGATATGGTTTATTGACTTTATATTACAGTGGTATGTTGTTTGGGATAGGTGGGTAGGAATGTCATGGTGACTGCAAATCAGATGCCTTTCAGCCAGCCAACCAAACATTGCTGAAATATTTGCCGCCTTGTGTGTCTAAAACTCTCTGGTTCACTGATTTAGCAGTTATTTAGTAATTTAATCAATTCATGTAATTTCATTAATTGTAATTTTGGGAATATGTGGCACTAAAGCACAACATCACCAGACATGAAAAAGGCCTGAAGGTTTGAAGAGGGGCCCTGTGTCAAAATTATTTCAGATACTTTGATTATAAGGCGCATATTTGAATTATTTTAAGTGTGTTTGTGTGTGGTATTTATCTCTAGTCAGTGTATTAGCTACAGTAGATGGTGGTCGACAGTTTGGAGAAGCAGAGATGAGTACTAGCATGGAAGCTAAGCAATACTGCTGTGGACAGGATCAGCAACAAAAATTATTCTAGCCACTAAAAAACTCCACCTAAAAAAATATTAATATATTCACTGTTTTCACTTGCCATCATTTTCTGATGGGAAACTGCTGTTGTAGCCAAATACTGTATTTGGCTATAACAACAAACACGGGAGTTGCTGGACTACTGCAGCCTTGATCGGTTGGGTTGTTTGTGTGACAGGTTTGGTTTTTTTTTAACACAAACAAACAAACCCATTGAAGTGGCCAGGTAGCTCAGTTGGTAGAGTGTTTGTCCCATGTCCTGAGGCTGTGAGTCCTCTGCAGCGGCTGTGGGTTTAACTCCTGTCTGCAGCCCTTTGCTTAATCTAATTCCCCCACTCTCTCCCCCTTTCCTGTCATCCTGTCAGCTGTAAATATACCGTATGCTTAAATTGATACTGAGTATTTAAGGTGGTTTCTTTTTTGTTTAGGTGGCTAAAATATGTTTTGCTGCTAACCGTGTTTGCAGCAGTACTTTGCTTAGCTTGCCTCCCCAAACTGGGGGTGTGCTGACTGCCATCTACTCTAGGTAATACACTGACTATGGACTTCATTTAAGCCCACTTCAAAATCCCCAAACTATTCCTTTACATTGATGTGTGTTTAATCGAATTACCACAAAACTTGGGATCAGGTAGTTTTCTCAAGGGGGAAGTAATGAGGGGCTCAGCAGCTCAGTTTTGCCAACTGGACCCCAAGCAGATTAATCCAGCCATGATGTGTCCATGGGTTGCAGTGCTGTAGTGCTAACGTTCTCACACCGATGAGAGGGTGTAAGTGTTTTCTTGATTTCCGTGCATAGGTGTTCCTGGGCTGATCACAGCAGATATGGTGAAAGAGGGCGCAGCAGTCATCGACGTGGGCATAAACCGCATCCAGGACCCAAAAACGGGGAAACTCCGTCTCATCGGTGATGTGGACTTTGAGGGTAAATAATAAAAGATTTCATCAGATTTTTTTTTTCAGGAAGGGAGGTCTTTTTTTTTTACTTAACTAACACCAATATTAAACTTTTTACAAAACTGGTTTATTGTGTCAAATTTTCATACCACTTAGTATTTGTTTTACCTAATTGCCTTTGTGAAAATATCTACTCTCACCACCAGTGCTGTTTTGAGTGACTCGCACTTAACAGGTTTCGTAAAAGTGACACATAAATCAAGGATTCCTGAGATCCACACTCCGTTCATTGTATGTGATGTTGTTCCAAAGAAATAAAAGGTTAAACAGATTTAGACCTGTTGATTTTTGTCACACACAAACTTTGTTGTTTGACCTGTTGTAGGAGTGAAGCAGAAGGCAGGTTTCATCACACCTGTCCCTGGAGGTGTGGGTCCGATGACAGTCGCCATGCTGATGAAGAACACTGTGACTGCTGCCAGAAACGCACTGATGCATTAAACACACACACATTATGAAGCTGTTAGTTTTATTGAATGATATACCGAACCAACAGTATATGCATACATGCACACATATATACATCAATTCACACACACACATGCCAAACATCTAATACACTTTTATTTAAAAATTCATGAGCTCAAGTCTCCATACCTGCTGGGAAACTTACTTGATACGTACTTTGTTTATATTGTGAATTTGTTCATTTATTTATTTAAGTTATTTATTTCAGAGTTCACTTTTTAAAAATTTAGATTAATATTTTTTCTACTGAAGTTGTTTTGGTTCATTTTTGAACATCCAGATTCACTGGAAAACGAATATTAAATAATAAAACAATGCTGTGCCAATACTGTTATTTCTCAGTTTTTTTGTCTGAATTTCAGATGTTTTTTTTCTGCATGTGCCTTTGTTGGACAGTTGATAGTAGAGAGAGGGGGTATAACATGCAACAGTGGTCCTTGGCTGAAGTCAGACCATTGACATTGTGGTTGTGTGGTGTTTACTGGCACCCCTTACTGATACCTGGTATCAAAGAAGACATAGAAGACACAATGCAGTATGCTGATTATTAATCTCCCTCAGTGAGTTTGACCAAGGAAACTAAGGGAAGTTCTGAAAGCAAAACATAAACAATGTCTATTTCCCCTATGGTTGTCTAGTTTCTCACACAAAAAAAATTGATGCTACAATCACAGAAACATTCTACAAATTACTTTAAATTAAGACCACTACGATGCTCTCTTCAAGAAAAAGATCCTTTTCTTTTTAGCTGCTCTTCTGCCCTGGCTCCAGGGACTGAAAGTTTAGTCAGTTGGTCCACTACTTAAGTCCTGACATCAAGAGTCCTCCAAGGGTGAATCTTTGATGATACCTAGACATTTTCCCAGTGACACCATTTGGCTAAAAGCTCAGTTTGAGGTGGCTCAGTAGTGTAGACATTAGCATGCAGTTAAGCGCAGTCTCACAGAGTTGCTAATGTGTCTGTTGCAGACTGTTTGTGTTGTTTTGTCACGTGTCTGAAAACCTGACACTGACTGACTTCACATATGCACAAGGCCTTTCTCCCGCCACCACCGGGAGATCAAGGCACAGCATGATACACCAACGGCTTTCCACCCATTATCTCCCGGGAGCATCATAGCCGGGAATTAAATGCAATGACTGCCAATTTCTTCATCAGTTTATTCCACGGGCAGATTGTCCTGCCAAAGGAAATTCATGCGTTGCACAATTCTTCCTCTTAAAACATCAGCAAATTAATTTTACTGGAGTGAGTAGGACTGTTAATATACACTTAAAAGTAAAAGTGAGTCAGATTATCAGGCAGTGAGTCCTCCTCCATGGAGGCCGCTATGTTGCACTGCCAAATTTCTCAACAACACTACTCCAGAACTGACAAACCAAACACCTGCTCTAGATGAGGCTTTTCATAGAGAGTGAGATGAGGTGCTTGCAATTTGCAGGCTCCCCTGCTGGATGCCGTTGAATCCTGCACACTGGTCCTTTAAATAATAGATTATCTGCCATAACTTAAGAAATTATCCCATAGTCTGTTATGTGTTTAGTAGATATAGTGTTCCGATCTATTGTAAGTTACTTAGAAAATGGGAATTTGTGAATTCATACTTACCTGATTAAGCATGTTATTTCATCCTACACAGATCTAATTCATTGACTTAAATCACTTGAATCAGTGAAAGGAGGATATGAATGTATTTTATTAAGTGAGTTTGGCTTGCTGTTGATCTGTGCGCAACACCAGAGATAGTAAACATTTAGACTGGGTTACACCAAGAAAGATTACTTTAATCTAAGATAAGTTCTAATCAGAGTTCAAAACCAGGTTTGACATGAATAAATCCAGATTTATCCAGAGCTCTGCTGCACAACTGGGGGTGGACTGTTATCTTTTGGCTGCTCTGTGACAAAACAATGCATGTTTTGGTAGCTAGGTAAAACATGAAAACACAAAACAAAGGTTATAATGTTTACTAGCTAGCTAAAAGCTTTTAAAGGTATATTGTTGCTAGCTAGCTAAAAACACAGACAAAAAAATGTTATATCATTTCCTAGTTAACTAAAAAGTTAAAATGTTGCATTGTTTGCTATCCAGCTGAAAAGTTGCTTAGCTTAGTTAGCCTACTCATGATGGGTCAGCAGAGAATTATTTGCTCAATCCATCTCAAAAAAGCAGCCATTAACCTGAGGTTTAAAGAGAACCTTAAAATCGGAATCGTTCTTAATTCAAAGTTAGTTTAAAGTGATATTCCACCTCGAAATCTCTTGTGCATCTGGTCTGAGAGGCTACATTTGACATTTTGGCTAAAAACATGGTGTGAATGGCGTCTTTTGTGGTTAAATTTTAATGTTACAGCTCGTGGTCACCAGTCACTGCTATTATACCGGATTTTGCATTAGAAAGTGGACTGAGATTGCTATAAAATGAGATATTGCCAAAGAACAACTGGAGGCAAACTCAAACAGCATTGCCCAGTGACCTATGGGAAACCTTTGATCCTAACTTTGGCTGCCATCCAAGGATCAAGAATGCTTCACTTCATCTTCATAGCATGTATGTCTTTATTGTTCTTATCTATGCACCGTATCCTCAGCTGTTCTACGTAAACTCAAAGGCAGCCAGATAAAAAAATCTTCTGTAATCACCCCTCTGAACAAATTGAGGCTTTCATAACATCAGTCGTCAATGAAGCAACCTCTCAAATCTGCAAAGGAGGTATTTGAGTGAAACTACCAATCTGCCGAGGGCTTACGTGGGTTCAGAGACTTCCAGAGAATAAATCACGATTGAAGATCTTTTCGGTAATCACATGCCCCCACCACCACCATCAACGCTTCGACTTTGCCTGTGCATGCAGACGTCCGGTACAAATAAGGAAATAATGCAAATGGATTTTGGGAATGAAATGCTTCTCATTTCCAGGTCATTGATTGGCTGTTCAAATCTTTCAGCGGTTGGGAGTGAGCATATAAACTCAGCAATGGGCTGCACACTGACACTGCAAAGACAGAAGGAGTTGGGCTGAGAATATCAGACGTCACACTGCCAGAAGACAAGATGTTTACACAGAGACAGACACACCTGGAGAAGGGTGAGTTTCTAGTTTTCTCTGATCAGTGGCGGAGATATCAGTTTTAAGAGTTTGTTTAAATTAGCTGTAAAGTGCATTAATAATCCTTGATTATAGCAATGTTGTTGAAATGTGGTGTTGAAGGTGATTTTTTTCCTCATAATTGTGATCACATCAGTGCAGAGTGGAAAGAGTAAAAGAACCACAGCATTTGTAAAATAAGAATCTTTACTAGATAACAACATGAATTTTGCAGCACAAAAATCCACAAGGGAGCAAAATAAGCCCTTTTCAAAGTAAAACCCAATAATCTAACGTCATATGTTCTGTTGTTTTCCTCCATGTTTTTGCAGCCCTCCTCTCAGCAGTGGCAGTGCTGCTCCTCCTGATCACATCAGGACAATCTGCAGTCTTGACAGATAACCTGCAGACCACAGCAACTCCTGCTCTGTCAGACACAGCTTCAACCACACAGCTAGACAACAGTAAGGGTCTAAGACACTGAACTGTAGAAAATAATATTTAGAAATTAAGCTCAAATATTGTACATTTTTATCTTGTTAACACAAATTATTAACTTGTGCACACAAGATTCAAGAGTCATCTTATGCAACATTTTTGTAGCACCCTTATTAATTGATTCATTCATTGATTATCACTCCATTTTATCAAGTTACCCTCCATACTTTTGTGTTAAAGTTTGATGACTGAAGCTACTCTCTCTTTGTCTCTCTCTGCAGGCAGTATGGAGGGACCTCGGGTTCTGCGCTCACACAGATCCTGTGGAGGCGAGCATGCAAACTACTGTGAAAACGGTGGAGAGTGCATGTACCCCCAAGACAACGACAAACCTTTTTGCATGTAAGAAGTGTTATCTTTCTGTCTCACACTCACGCACACACACATGTTTAAGCTTACCCTGCACTGTAGTGTGTTCCCCTGTGTGCGTCATATCTACATGCACATGTTGGTTCGTGTTCACCTCTGGAATGCACTCACATATTTGCACGTTTGGTCTGCAGCTGCACACCTTCGTACAGCGGCCCTCGCTGCCTCTTCTTCAGTGATCAGACTCACAGTCCGCTGGAGGTGGAGCACCTGATTGCCATCACTTTTGGGGCGCTCATGTTTATCTGCTTCCTGGCCATGATCATCTGCTGTTTCGTTCACAAGAGGTGAGGATCTGTAGGCTGTCTCCATACCATGCTGTACTTGTCTGAAGGAATAGAGGCATGTAGGAGTGGGAAGGAATTAATATTAGAATAAAATTAAAGCCTCAAAACTTTTGATATAAAAGTTTCTATGAAATATTAGGGAAAGTCATGGCATATTTGTCTGCAATTTCTTCATGCTATCAAACAAAATGATGATTTTTTTCAGTCTTCTGGTTTACAGTTGCAAAAGTTAATCCTTTAATTAAATCACAAAAAATACTTTTCAAATTGGTACCATTGGTGTATTTACAGTTAGTTACAAGTTTAAATTTTTGTCATTTCACTGTTTGAAAATGTTTTGAATGGTTACCAGAGTTCTGATTGAGATGACTTTTCTTTTTCAGGTGTTTAAAATCATCACCACCACTGATCAAATCTGCACCGTCTGAGTCATCAGTGTGACCCCGTTCATCATCATCTTCACCATTATCATCATCTTCATCATTGTCACCACCATTTTCAGTATTATCACTAATTGGAAAGCATAAATCATAACACTGATTTACAATTAAGTGATTAAGTGGAAAGATTAAAGTGTGTCCTGGAGCCCTGGAGGAGACTTTCATGTCACACAGGATCAGATATTTATCATCTCATCGTCCTTTAAAGAATGAGGAGGAACACATATGACTATTTATTGTAATGTAGCAATTAACTTATTTTAAGTGTTCCATTTATTTAATATTTTGTAATAAACTTATGAAACTTAATATTTATGTGTTGCTTGAATTTATGTGGGTAAAAGGTGAATAAACGCACATGGACACACACACAAACACATCACATCATTAACTTATTATTTAAGAATATCTAGTTTTTGTTAGCAATTAATTGGTTGTCTAATTGGGAGGCTAAAGAAGCTTTTTTATTTTGGCAGGAGAGCTTGTAGCTAAAATATACTGAGTAACTGCAAATGCAACAACCTGGCTTAACTAGTTAACATGATCTGGATCGCCTGTTATTGTTGTCTGCACTGTGTCTTTTCTGTTATTATTGTGTGTATTGTAATTTAATACAAGAGACCAACAGTACAATCATGTATTTTGATCAGCTGATACAGCTTTTTAATGTCGATGCAACACAGAGCACCTGTTAACATGCAACAATTAAAATCACATCAGTGAACAAAGAAACAAATAAAAGGGGTTAAAAGAGGATTCCCTTATAAATAAATCATATATAAATGTGAAATAAATATCAGTCTAAATAGCAAGCCTGTATAGTGGGTCTGGGGCAGTATCAAGTCCAGTATTTTATACCTAATTAAAGATTTCAAAACTTTTAAGAGTCATTACAGAACAGAAATATTTGTACTTTATATTATAAAGGAAATCATGATAATTGATATTAATCGCATGTATATCCAGTAGGTAATTTTAAAAGTATTGTACAGGGGGATGGACACAATCCATTTTGTGATCCTGACCCCTGAACAACTCTCTTTCCAAGATGAAGCTCACAGAGTGGCTCTGAGAAAAAGTCACAAATACTAAAGTCAGCTACTTCAGCACCATGGACAGCTCCATTAATTTATCAATACATAGTACAGCTACTGACATTTCAGAGCCGTGGTCGGGGCCAAAGATTATAACTTTTACAAACCTCAGTTAAGATAAAGGATCAATGAGTCAGGCAGACTAGACTCATTAAACTAAACAACCCCTCTGCTGCTGAACTCTCTGCCACTAGGGGATGGAGAGGAAGGCTGTAAGGTTAACAAGGGGGGATGCATTTTGGTCATTCTGCTTACTAGGAGGATCCTCCCTCATATCACCTACTGAGTATGTTACAGGTAGCCTATGAAACTGGATTATCTGTCTCCGGATTTGGATTAAAGACTGGGTGTGGGCGTGGTTTATTCCAGAAGCCACGTTAAATTGTGCAAATGTTTTATTTTCAAACTTAATATTCATTGATAATTCAATAAACTGTTCCTACAAAGCATCAAAAGGATTTAATCCTGGCATATAATTATTTATGAAATACATTTCTACATCCTCACACTGTACCTGCACCTGTAAAAACCTTTCATGAATCGTAAGATTTTGCTTTGCATTGGAAATAGAAACTCTATAGTATATCCTTAAGTTGAAGGGAATAATCTTGGTGCATAAGTGACTGATTATTATGGTGGATGTTGTGATAATCTGATATCCTTCCCTTCCACTCCACTACATCACATAACATTTCACCTGGAAATATTGTATCTTTATTACACATTTATTTTTACCACTTACCTTTTAGACAGACTTTTATAACAAAATTTAGGAGCGTGTAAAATCGAATGCACTGTTACAGATTATTTATTATACACCACTTAACAGTGTATAAAGATAAAGTTGTTAAAAGTTTGACTTTGTACAGTAAAATTATTCGTGTTTTTGCTCCATCATTTAATATGAAATGGAATAATGCATTCATCCATAATAACTACTTTTACATCGATAGGCTACTTTCTTTTTTATATTGCTTTATGTTCCTTAGGCAATACATTTTGTTGCTGTGTGCTATACAAATAAACTTGCTTTGTCAGCTATGACCTCTGCTTTTATGAAGCAGGATTTTAAATGCTTGGATGGATTTTGCTTTAATGGAAGTATAGGAAGTATAGGAGTACTTCTTCCATCACTGTCTATCTGTGCTGACTGAGTTTGAATTTCCACCATCAGTGATTAAAGGATGACGGTGACAGCAGATCCTCCTCGTGTGTTTTTGAAAATGGGAGCCTTCAGGGTCTCTTTTTTTATTTGTACCTTTGAAGTGTGAAATTGTCTAAATTACAGGAGTCTGTCACCACACCCAGACCGCAGGACTGAGCCCATTGGTTTCTAGTTTGTCTCTGCCAGGAGACTCATCGCCTGCCCACTCTTTACCTAATAGTTATTTTGACAAGTCGGAAGCGTCTCCAGTCGACTGACTCGTACCTGCGCGTCCACAGAGCCTCCTGAAATGAATCTGAACAGCAAACCATCAGCGCTCCTCTCACTTATCGGTAAGTTTTCTGGTATTTTTTTTAATGTTTGATAAGAAGAAGTCGAGTTGACAGAGATGTTTGACACTGATTAGACGTGTCGTTTCGAGGTGACAGCGTTCAGGTGTGGACTGCGTTAGTAAACGCTGAGCACAGAGCAGGTAAAAAACGTGAAATGTGCTTTAATAAAGCTAAATAAAGCAAAGAGAATAAATAAAGGCATTAAAACTACTAATATCAACTGAACTAAATAGTAACTGAGTACATTTACGCAATTACCTAAGTGCAATTTTGACGCACAGCTATTTTACTTGAGCAGGTTGTAGTTACTAATTACTTTTCAGATTACAATTTTACAGCTTATAAAATATGCTGCTAACACTAACAGGGACCCTTTTTAAGCAAAATGAGAACTTTTACTTTAAATGCTGTTAAGTACATTTAGCTGATGGTACTTCTATACTTTTATGTATATTGAAATATTTTTCCACTGTGGTAGGCCTACTGCTACTTGTACTTGGTTAAATTACCTAAATACTTCTACTGCTGCCATTTTGTGTAACTGTATACTTTTACTCAACTGTATTTACTACACCTCATTACTTTGTGGCTTGCACTATGGTGGGAGAAGTATTCAGATCCATTACTCAAGTAAAAGTAGGAATACCACAGTGTAAAAATACCCTGTTACATTTAAAAGTCCTGCATTTAAAAATTAAAGGTCCAGTCTGCAAGATTTAGGAGGATTTATTAGCAGACTGGTGGAATAGTACTGGAACAGTTATGAACAATATTATAATTATGAGCATGTTTTCATTAGTGTATAATCACCTGAAAACAAGAATAGTTGTGCTTTTGTTGTCTTAGAATGAGCTGTTTCTATATACAGAGGGTGCAGGACCTCTTTCACGGAGGCCGCCATGTTGCACTGCCATGTTGCTGCAGTAGCCCGGAATGGGCAAACCCAACATAGGCTCCATAGGGCCTTTTATGACTTTCGTGACCACCATAGTTTCTCCTACACTCTTGGAAGGGGAGGGTGAGCAGTATTCATTTGGTTGCAATCTATAACCTCACCGCTAGATACCACTAAATTATGCACACTGGTCCTTGAAGTAGTATCATTTAAGTGTGCTTAAATCATCAAAAGTAAAAGTAGCCTTGTTATTATGTAGGAGAATGGTCACTTACGCTGGATTATTGTAACTAAAGCATTAGTATTTTAGTATTTTATTTTCGGAACGGCCCTGTAGCTCAGTTGGTAGAGCGTCTGCCCCATGTATGGCTATCAGTCCTCTGCAGCGGCTGCTGGTTTGACTCCCGCCTTCGGCCCTTTGCTGCATGTCATATCCTCTCTCTTCACCCCATTTCCTGTCTACTCTTCAGCTGTCCTATATAATAAAGGCAAAAAGCCCAAAAACATAACTTAAAAAAATCAAAACACTGAGTATTTTGTGCATTTTTACATTTTTGAGGGAAGTGAGGTACGTTTTACTCCACATATTTACATACCCTATATCTATACTTATGCATAATAAATTATTAATCCACTAATGTAATATCACTCTGACAGGGTCCATCCTGCTGCATGAGTACTTTTAGTTTCTGATATTTTAAGTGCAAAGTTCAGATAATATTTCTGTGTATAATTATGGAGTACATATGTACTGCATTAGTTTTTTCACATAAAAAAAACTAAATACCTAAATTTAGGAAACAGAAGTCTTGCAGCAGTATTTACAGACTCACTTGCTGCAAATTAAAACCCCATCAACTGAACCAAAGTGTAAAAAGAGCAGTTTTACTGTTGGACCTGAGGTACATTTTACTTGAAGAGTGTTTTGCATAAGATTTTACTCACTACAGGATGTGGTTTCCTCTTCTACCACTTGTGAAGTTAGTCAAATGATCACTTCTCACTGAATCTGTAAATCTGAGTGGAAGTTTTCAGATTAAGGATTTACATACCTGTTAAAATGAGCTGACGCACAGACTGAGCTCAGAGCCTGAGGGATGCTGAACAATGTTGGCAGGCAGAGAATGGAAGATTTGTTATTTGCGGTCTGATTAAATCTGTCATTTGCTTGTTGCTCAGGTTCAGTCTTACCTATAAAAAGTTCTTGAACAAATTTAATAAGGAAATAATATATACTAGCATATATAAACTGATGTTTACTTAAGTAAACATATCAAAACTACAATGTAAAAGTACTACATTACCATTTTAAACATTTAAAATCTTATTTAAGTAAAATAAGTACTATCAGCAAAATGCACTCAAAGTATCAAAAGTGTAAGTATTCATTCTACAGTCTTGTGACTAATATTTTATTACATATGACATTGTTAGATTGTTAGTACTGATGCACCAATGCATAAGCAGCTTTTTACTGCTGTAGCTGCATGAGGTGAAGCTAGTTTTTTACTACTTTATATTCAGTCAGGTTGTTTAGTCCAGTGTTTCCAAACCTGGTTCCCAAAGCTAAATCTGAGGGATTGTGAGATCATTAATAGGAAGAAGGAAAAAACAAGGTTCTGCTACATAAATGTTTGTTCTTATTTTGTACTTGTCAATAATGTTTGCTTTTTGATGAACAATTTGACCTCACTGGACATCAGGCAGATATATACAAGTCAAAAATTATGTGAGGAGTCAAAAATGATATGTATATCCATCTAGTTTGTTTTGGTGTGAGTTGGTGAAATGTCTGTTTTTCTTGAAAATTATGGAACTAGACTGAAAAACTCATTATTTACTTAACTCAAGATAATCCACAGACCTTGTTGTGAGCAGTTTCATGTTGTAACTTGAAGAGGTCACTGATTACAGTGCAGGTCTCTGGTCGGATGCCAAAAAGAATATTCGGATGTAACCCCCTTGTAATCACAAACATTTTGATTAGGAACTGTAATTTAATTACCTATTTTTTTTGTCAGTAACTGTAACAGATTCCAAAGAAAAAGCTGCTGCAGGCTGGGGTGGGTTTTATGGAGGCTGGAAGCAGTCGCCAACTACCTAGGAGCTGTCACACTGAAAGATAAAGAAGATACCGCACAGCAACACACAACAACAAGTCCTGGCAAGGACCCTGGAGCTATAACACTACTTACTCTCCAGCACTGCCAGTATTAGACATTTGTGTGAAATTTTGTCATAATTAGTGAGTGAATTCTTGAGTTATGACCAAAAACATGTCATGTGAGGTTACAGTGACTATGACAACCAAAATCTAATCAGTTCATCCTTGAGTCCAAGTTGTCATTTGTGCCAAGTTTGAAGGAATTCCCTCCTGGTGTTCTTGAGATATCATGTTCACAAGAATGGGATGACATGAGAACATAATGCCATAATGACATAAAAATGGATTTTTAAGATTTTTCAAGAATTCTGAATCTCAGAGGGCCTTTTTTGTGCATGCATGTGCACAAAAAACTAAGAAATCAGGCTGATCGGTCCTCTAGTAATTGAGATTAGCTGCGGACAAGCTGCAGGTATGTTGATCACGCACATAAGCAAGCAATCGCATGATCCCCTCTTCTTTCTTTCTACTGAACTACACCCACCAGCTGTATCACTGCCAGAAGAAAGTGTGCATTTACTCATGGATGAGAGGCTTGTGCTTGTGACAGTGCACGTGTGCATTAATGGTGTCCTCTTTGGCTGAACTGTAACCTCTCGTCCATGAGTAGATCCACCCTTCCTTCTGTGCGGTCATATGGTCGGTGGGTTTAGTCTGGTAGAAAGTAGGTCCTACATGAAACTTCTCGCAGCAAGGTCTGTGGATTATCTTGAGAAACCGGGTCATGATTTCTGGAAAGAGACGTTGCTGTTGAGTTTGGTGCTATCAAGTTCCATTATATCAGAGAGAAGGCAGACACCTCTATGGCTGATATCTCTAAAACTGGGCAACTCACACCAAAACTAAATAGATGGATAAATATTACTACAGGTAAGAGGAAAAATATGTCATTTTGATTTTGGACTGACCTGTCCCTTTAAGTGCAGTACTTAAGTAAATGTATTTAGTTTCAAACACACAAGTTCTTCTTTAGTTTTGTTGCAATTGTAACATGCAGCTGCCACCTTTTTCCTTTCTTTGTTTATTTTTAGTGTGGACACACAAGTTTTTAACCAGTCATCCATCATAATGAGAGCAGAACCACTGATAATCTGCTCTCGATATGTGGGCCATGAAGTAAACTTTACCCTGGACACTTAACAGTTGTGTTAACCAGCTGAATATTGCACACTTCTCACAAAGTCCAACAGTCACATTTCCTTGTAATTTTGCAAACTGGTGGAAAAATACAGGTGCAATTCTCATCTAAAAAATGTAATTTGGTCAGATGGTTATCTGGATCATGTTGGCTCTTGACAGGCCATAGAGAGAGTGAGTCAGCCACTAATGATATACATGGACTGATTGAACTGTGATTAATTAGTAATAGTGAAATTGTTGCTTCGTCACCACTTCCAGCTCAAGTGTACTTTACACCAATCAGCCACGTCAGAAACACCCAACAACCAGCCTGAGTGCTCTGACAGAAAACAGAGAAAAATATCTCTGCAGCCATAACAACAGACAGAAACAGACACCCAAGAGAGGCTGCAGTGACCAGGCGCTTATAGCAAGTAGAACCAGATTCATAACCAGTCATAACCCGACCCATCTTGCATCCAGGTTCGTGTTCATGTTTTCTGTCCTGCCTGCAGGAATGTGGGCGTCTGCTGTATGAAGCTGTGCAGGCTGGTACAGGCATGTGGGCTCGGCAACACGAGCCACACCACATCACATCACATCAGGTCCTACTTGGCATAGTTTACACAAAGAAGCTGGCAGCCAATATGATGTTTCCTGCCAAAAATGATTTTTTTTCCCCCTTCAATTTTATAGTTCTTGAAATTTTCCTTAATGCTAGAGTGGTGTCTTAGTAAACACACAGTAAACATGAATCAGTCCCCTCACTCGCATGAAACATCATGTTACAAATGCAAAATCAAAGCACATTCAGTTTTAAAACATGTTGAACATTATAAATCTGTTAAAAAATAGTTTAACCTTGTCATGTGAAAATGACATTTGCACCTGTAAAGTTTTCTGTTTTCATGTCAAGTTTTTAAACAACAAATTTAGTCATTTGTAGTGTCAAATGACATTAAGTGATCATATTGGAAACCACTTGCAAGTTATGAGTTCAGAGTTTTTTTCTCATCTTAAATTAAAAATAACAAAAAAACAGTCACATATGAAAAATTAATGTAATGTATGTTAACCAAGTGATTCTGGACCATGGAGTTGAGACGGGTCACAAAATGATTAAATGGATCTGAGGTTATTAAAACCACTTTTTTTTTTTCTCAACAAAACTAGCCTTTTAGTTGTTATATATAATTATATGCTTGATCATTTGACCTTTTCAGGAGAAAAATCACCTTTTTAAAATGATGACAACATATTAAACCGGTGACAAGGTGTCACGCATTTGTTTTAAATGGGACACAAGGTAAAAGGATCGGGAACCAGTGCTTTGTGGGACTGTTCAAGTCCAGTAGTAACAAAATAAGTTTAAATGTGTTAAACTCAACGTCCACAGAAAACTGACTTGTTTACCTTATTTACAGTGTAATTAATGAGACAAATATTCTCTGTTCAACAGGTGTCGTGCTGCTCTGGCCGTATGTTCTCACCAAGAGTATCTCATCCAGCGCCTCTTTATCTGCAGGTAATCACCTGGACAACTGTTGTGGTTCAATTTTATTTGCCATGTGCGGGGATTTGTCCTTGAAATATTATTGCAAATTCAACTGGAAGCAATCTCATAAGGTATATTTAACTCTTGATAGCTGTGTAGAAATATCATTTGCATTTAGTGTTATGCGTTTAATTTTAGGTGTAGGTGTAGCATGGTATGAAGCTTTAGAAAGAAGAGTGTGTCGTAACAGGAATGAACTCTGGAGCAGTCCAACATAAACAAGGCATTTAAAGAGCTTTCATTAAGCCCACCCATGTAGATCACAGACACAGTATAATGCAGTATAATGCAAGTATGTGTGCATCCGCAATTTTTTTTATTTTGGTGTCGTAACTACACGGTGGATTTGATATTGCATATGCAACTATATATTGATAGCAATTTAATTGCAAACATTTACTGGTGCCAGTTCCTCCAGTGTGCTGTCAAGATTTTCTGCTGTTCTTTCTTTTATATCATTACAAACTGAACATCTTATGGACATGCAAAGATAAAACAATTAATTGATCAATGGAAAAACATCTGTTTTTGTTGAGTTCCAGCTTTAAATTGAAACTCGAAAACAAATGACACAAAATGGGCTAAAATGAATGAATATTTAATATTGGACTTTTATTACTGCAAAATATATAATAACATAGAACAACACAGTTGAAGTAAGAAATAACTTTCAGCTTTATATTCAGAGACATGTGTGTCTCTTAACACACATCTGTATGTTGAACAAATATTCATTCATGCCAGAGAGCCACTCAGTAAAAATGATGCAGTTTAGTTTTTTTATGAAAAGGTTTTTAACAGCTGCCCTCTTGTTGGTGTTTCAGGTCAGGGAGAAGAGCGCCCTCGTGTGGTGAAGCGGTCGACTCAGGACTGTGACAGCACTTTTGACAACTACTGCCTGAACAATGGCAAGTGCATGCTGGTGCTGGACATCAACGAACACCACTGCAAGTACGATCCTGTGTTTGTGTGTGTCTAAGTGTGCGTGAGTTTGCGTCTGTTGCTTTTAATCATCGTGTGTGATGGTCAATGACTCGCGTCTCTCTGTGTTGCAGGTGTGAGAGGGGATACTACGGCCCCAGGTGTAGCAACCCGGAGCTCGTCTTTCAGCCAATGGGAGAAGAGCAGATAATTGTCACCATCTTCTGTGTGAGTCTGCTGATTATAGGTCTGTCTGGAGCGCTCTACTTCTGCTGCAAATGGTAAGCCTTCAGTCTGCCAGTGTTTGTGTGTGTGTGTGTGTGTGTGTGTGTGTGTGTGCAGTAGTAATAACTTTTAATGTGACTTTAGTATGTCTAAACAATGTTTTCATTTTCAGTTATTAGCTTTGTTGCCACCTTTGACTCTTTCTATCTTTCCTTATATGTCATGAAATGATCAGAAACCTGAAAGCATTTATATGCCACAGAGCCCTGGTTTCTATCACAGTGCACCAACTTGCAGGTTTCTCAAAACTGGTGGAAAATGGTGGAAAGTAACCAAGTACATTTACCCGAGTGCAATACATAAAGTGTCCACTCTTTTATGGCACAATGCAATATTTTTGTACCATGTATTTATGACAATGTGGCAATTTGGGAGGGGTGCAGCTGCAACTGAGCTCTATTCAGTTTCAACTCATTGTTTGAGTGTCCAGCCCACAGCTTTACTGTTTTGGTTCACTCTCACTGCTTTCATAGAGTTTTCAGCACCAAATCCCTAAAAATACCTTTCTACCTGCTCAGTACCAAACAGCAGACAGACAGCAGACACAGCTAGTGAGAGGATGGTGAACACAGAGAAGCATTTAATAACTAAAGAATCAGGTATAGTATAGAAGCCAAAAGTCACGCCCCTTCCGGTGGATCATCATGGGACTTAACTCTGGAAAAAAATGTTAATTGTAGTCAATTGTAGCAAGAGACAAATCATTTTTTGATTCTGTTGTGCCACAAATTGTGCCACAGATTACTCATATGGTGTTTGTCAATTTAAAAGATAATTTTACAAGTTGAGAAAGTCACAGTTTTCTTAAAACTGTTAAAGTATCAGACTGTAAAGATTAGTGGTTGGAAAGATTACACACCCAGAAGTTGCGTAAGTGAAGTCATGATTTTCTCCCTCCAAAAGCTAACATTAGCCGCTGAAGCTACGATGCCTGCGTGTTTTCGTACCTGAATGTAGTCACACAACAGCGGGCGTTACTCATTCTTTCTCTTCATGGTTGATAAAAGGACCAGGAGTTGCTGAATAAAGCACTTCAGATAAGATAATGTTACAAGAGGCAGCGAGATTGGTGTTGAAGACGTACTTTGTATGAGACGATAGATGTAGTTCACTGAGCGGTTCACACAAAATTAAACTAAACTAACTAACTAACTAACTACGACAAACCTATGTCAAACTGAGACTTTCTTGACTTTCACCATAGAATATGGTTCATATTTTTCCAAACTAAGGTCCCACTGGTCACAAACACTGGAGTGGGTGGAGACCAAAAATGGACCTAAAAGAGAGAAAATATTGGACTTGATCAGGTGGACACCGACAAAACTTGGTTAATTAAAATGAATTGTAATGTAATATAATTGCTCTCTAACTGCTGGATGTGTAAACAAGCAACTGTTTGCCTAGAAGTTCACCATATGTACTTAAAAGGTAATGATGTTGTGATGACACCTTGTTTACGCTGCTCCCAAGTGGCCAAAAATCAGTTACTGCAGTTTTAAGTACAATTTTGACGTACTTGTAGTGAGTATTTCAATTTTTTGTTACTTTATATCTCTTCTCCACTACATTTTAGAGGAGTTTCTTGGTAAACTATAATTTTACATGCTGCACACATGGGAAAAATAGAATGAATTTTTTTTTTTTTTAAATTGTTGTTGATTTTTATACAGTAAGGTGATACTGTTTTCGATTCAATAGCAGCCGTGTGATAATTTTACTCACTCAAGATTCTCATGTTTATTTCTAAAAGGTTCTTAAAAGAAGCTTATATCTGTGGGAAACAGTTTGATCAGACTGGACTTTAAGATTTATTAAGATCTTCACTCCCCCCCCAATCAGATCAGAACAGATCAGATCAGATAAAAAGTGGTAAAAATTTGTTCACCTTGTTAATGCACAAGTAATAATGACCCACTGGCCTTTTAAAAATACGGGCCACTAGCTCAGCTGCCACTTTTGATGCTGTTACTCCAAAGTGTCAAAAAGTCTACATGTTGTTGCCCTTCGCAGTTGATTACAAACTAAATGTAAGTCAAAAACACATTAATCCCACATTCATTCACACTGAAACGCTCCTTTTCCTTTTTCTGCTCATGCAGTTTGTTCTTGGTGGTTCTTGGTCAGCTAAATATGGTGTGATCAGCGATTTCAGTGGGTGACTCAGATGCCCTTTAATCATGTAAAACCTGCAAGTGCAGCTTGTATTTCAAATGAAGCCCCTCATGACGTTAAGTCTGCCTCAACATCCTGTTTCATGCAGAGACATGTCCGACCACAGATGATGATTATCATCTCAAAGCCATTCTTTGGACATTTAAACCTGGTCACCAGTTTACTTCATCACATAGATTTTGCAAGGATGGTAGAGCACAAAGTTTTTTTAATAGCGTAAATTGTGTTCTGTGTTATTTTTACAGGTATAAGAAAAACAAATACCCACGTCAGCAGAAGCGGCAAGGTTACAAAGGAGTCCAGACTGCTTAGAGCGTCACTCACACCCACTACATCCGCTGCTGGATAAGACAAACCCGGATTTTTCCAGTTTTCTAAGAGAAAATTTCAACACACCGTGACGTTACCTGACTAGCTGACGCTCGGTGGCTGGTTTACTGGATCGTTCCCCCTCACAGTTACTGTGCGACATCAACACTTTATCAAAACAGGCAAATCAACACGAGATTAAAAAGTTCAATGTGCGGTGCGATTGTTGTTTCCAGCTGCACTGCTCTGGAGCTGCAGTCCAGCTGTTTCAGCACCTGCTGCCCTCATGTTTGAAAAGATGAATGGTGAGACACACAAAAACAGTTTCCATGGGTGACACCACCCACAGAGATGTTGGGTCATGGAAAATTCATGGAGAAATGTTAAAGTATAAGGAAATATTACGAGGTATGAGTGTCCCAATGTGACTATCAGACATTTCTGACCCCTTGTAGTGATCCATGCTTTTATAAAATTCCGGCCTAGACATGATTAAGTAAACCTAATCATCTGCTTTTTAAAATTCATTTATATTTTACATTTTAATGAATTTAATAGCCATAATAATGATCATTACCATAGAGCAATGATGCTGTAGTATCATCATGTTCAGTTTCAGCAAGTTCAGATCTTGTCACATCTTCTAAATCAGCCTAAGAAATAATAAGAAAAAAAAAGAAAGAAAGAAAATGATCAAGTCTTAACCACCCAGCTGCCTTTGGTCTTCTGAGCTACTTCCTACAGTACACTTCTACACAGTTTTATAGTAGTTTTTTAGAAAAATTTGTGCCATTTTTAGCTTGTATTTATTACTCGTCTTGCCCCTCGTAGCTATGATGAATATTATAATATTTTAAAAAATTATAATTATAAAATTATTATTATTAGTGCCATTAAATTGGTCACTGATTGTCATAGTTCTGTGTTTATTATTTGTTTAGTTAGAAAGTATTCTAATTTTGATAATTTATTATAAAATATGAATGTATACACTGGATTCTTTTCTGTTTTTGGAAGCTCTGTTACTGCAACTAAAATTAATACAGCTTGAACAACTTTTTTTTTCTTTTAGTCCTTTGTGAATTTCTTTTTCTGTTTTATTTACTGTTTATTTACTGGTCTTACTTCATAAAACATTGTTGTCTAAAGGGTACAGATGAAAATCTTTACATTTCATGCTCTTTTTTACAGTTTTTGCATTTTTTCCCAACACATTTCTGTAGCTTTTTTACATGACATTTTTGTAATGGCAGTATTACCATATCTGTACATGTACCGGAAAAACATTTTTAATAAAATATAAATTAAAGTGGATACATTTCAAAATGGCAGTTTGTTCTCCCTTCATTTCTTTACTGACTTTCAGTTTTGTAACTGTGTTTTGGGATTTAAGATGTAGGACATAACTATAAATTGTTGTTGGACACTGAATTAGCAAATGCATGTTCACAGGTGTTTCGCCCCAGTAATACTTAAAAAAAAAGTAGATCCACTTGGCATCCTCATACTGTCTCAGTCCTTCTAATGAAACTCTACTGAGAACTGCATTAACAAGTTTAAATCAGCAGTAACTGGATCTTGCCAAATAATGAGGCCACATTAATGGTTGAAAACTGTTGCAACATGTTTATAATTACTTACTGATGATTTGTAAAGTGTTTACAACTAATTAATAACCTATTTATAAACCATTTATAAGTCATTTATAAGGATAGACTTATCATGAAGTAGTAACAATACATTCTTAAATCGTTAATTGTTCAGATTTATGGAACCAGTGTTGCTTTTACTGTTCATGTTCAAAACTGTACAAAGAAGAAATGCAAAGAAATGACTATATTTCTAGCATTGCAGTCAAGTTCTGAGTTACTGAGTGCAGTGTTCGGTGTTGACTTTATTAGTAATCTCTGCACCCTCCTTAGTGCTTTAACCAGAGTCAATGAGCCGTTTTAATACATCACTAAAGCTCCTTTATATGTTGTGTATGCTAATGAACAGCAATGATTACTCATAAACATTAACTCACCTGCAGACACTGCTCTGTTTAAGACATACTTAAAAACACATAAGCATGCACTTACACACACCAGGACCACACACACACCCTCTCTGTGGCGTCCATTTTGTTCTAAATATAAAACCTGTGGATAAACATTCACAACAGAATTCAGGAAATGCGTCTCTAATCTCCACACTGTCCTCATTCTTTGTACCTGTGATTACCTGTTGCATAAGTAATAGTAGGTTACTCATGCAGTGAGTAATGTGGTTGGTGGAAGCCCCATTAAGCATCCTCGCGTGTCCTTTAACAAAACATATTGTCCACGTGTACCGTGTTTTGTTTTGCAGCTTAAGGCTGATTCATGTTAAATTTCCATTGTTTTAGCCATGCAAGCAGCCTGGCTCTGCTAATGTAGGTCTGTCGGTCGGTCGACTGACCACCATCAGGCCAAAGTTTCCAATTATCACAGATATTAATGGTTCACAGAAGAGGAATCCTGATGACTATCATCTTATCCTCCAAAATCAGAATAAGTTGGACATTTCTGGTTTTGAGGGTAAATGTCTCAGCAACTGTTGCCATGAAATTATTCAAGTCGCTACCTATTATTCCAAAACCCCAATAGTCCAAATATGGACCAAAAGCTCATTTGTCCAAAGGCCTATTGCTCCAAAGAGACACAGTCCCCTTGTAGTTAGGGTTAGTGTGTAAGTAGTCTTTTATAGCTACAACGCTCAGTGCTAGAGAAGAGTCAGGCTCCACACGTTATCATTTTGGTTTCGGGAAAAAAAAAGATCTTGCTTGTTTGTATTTCTTTAAACCATTCACAGTTGTCTTGAACAGCACAAAGCCCCGGATGCAGCGATGGTCCTCCTGCAAAATAGTGCCAGAAGGAGGAACATTTGCACGTGGGGATGTGAGCCCTGGCATTAAAATGGCTAAATCCCTACAAAGAAAAGGTTTATGTTGACCAGGTTGGGGTTAGGGTAACTTGCCATTTTCAGTGTGTAGGTTGCTGCCTCAGAGGTTGTCGCTGTTATTGAAAATGGTAACACACAAATAAAGGAAGGGCAGGAGAATGCCCACTGAAATAGGCGACTGTAATAACCTTGGTGATCCCTTAACTTTTCCTGTAGCACCATCATCATGTCAAACCTCCACTTTGTCCATTACTGTAGTTTAACTGTCCCATCAGGCTCAGCTCTAATTTGTGTTTAATTCTTAATTATAAAA
The DNA here is from genome assembly GCA_027495735.1 of Lutjanus campechanus. NCBI lineage: Eukaryota > Metazoa > Chordata > Actinopteri > Lutjaniformes > Lutjanidae > Lutjanus > Lutjanus campechanus. The sequence continues at coordinate 3,427 of JAJHUR010107782.1, read as the reverse complement.
TGTTAGATACAAACGGGCTAAAGTAAGATGGTGAACCTACTAAATATCAGCGTATTAGCATTTTGATTTGGGTGACCATATTTTCAATCCCCAAACCGTGACCCGTAAGTGCACCGCTCATGTATGCGCTAAGGTGTTTTCATCAGGCTGAGGAACAATTATTTCAGCACTTATTTTACTTACCAAACATACCTTTCCACACAATGGATGCCATCAACGCAACATTTTTGTGGCAGGTAGTTGGAGCCTTTAGAAAAAACAAACAAAAACTCAAACAAACAAAGAAAAAGACTTTCTCTTTGACATGACAGCTAATTGTGAGCAGGTTCTGAGGAAAGAGGCGTCTATGGCTGAAGTCTTAACTTTGACAGCGACATAGTGATTGATTGACACAAATCAACATTGAATTAAGACATGTGATGCATTATTTATGTTTTTACATTGGTTTAGGTAGCCTAATAATGAGCAGGACAGGACACGATAAACATCCATGTAAGCACTGACAGCAAAAATTGTCAGTGAACATTTAAAACTGAGACATTTTAGTGCTTTACTTTTATTTGTTGCAACTCAGAACACAGAGGATGAAACCGGGACAATCAAGGACAGACTGGGACATCTGGTTACTGTAAATTTTTACCATTTAGTCTCCTCCCAAAAAAAAATGGATGCTGGACATTCATAACGTTAACTAACAAAGATCAACACAAACTTCTTCTCAGGGATACAATGCAGCTGTCACCTGACTGGCATTCATGCCAACTGCAGCAGGTGCTACAAATCAGGGCAATCAACTTAAACAGGCCAAATGCAATCAAGAAATCAACCAGTACAAACCGGAAAAATACAACAGCGCTTATCTGAAAGGACAGCCTTATTCTTGTTCTGTATTTGCAGGTGTGTAAGCTCACTTAAACTTGGCGTCTGCACTTCACGTGGGCTATAATCCCTTGCAGCTACTAAGCTTCTAACTGTTTTGTGAAAAAGCATGATTCAAAGTTTTATCCAAATAGATACGGCTGTATTTGCGTGTCAGAAACTTTTCACCCTTCATGCCTTAAGCGACGTTTTGGTGTGTTTACAGTGGGCGGCTGTTATGAGGAGCTTCTCTCCAGGCTTGTGTCAGACTTTCCACACGTTCATATCACACGTCCCCAATGCCATTACACATAATCCAAACAATTTAATTCCACTGCCATTATAAACAAAATGTGTCAGGAGCTTCTGTTGAGGCAGAGGAATGAGATGGAGAAGGTCCCAGCATTCCTAGCAGGTTTTTATCGGAATTCCACTGGAATGATGGGACGGCCTCTGTCTCCAGACACAACAACATAACCAACACACCCTTTTCGTGCAGCATCCCCACCCAAACCTTGAGGTCTCCTCATGGTTACAGTCGACTGAAATAGTAACATCATTTAATCAAACCACATACATACATCAGACAGAAAGACACCCTGTTGGAAAAATACAAAACAGACATAGAATATTAAAATAAAATAATGAATTTGGTGCATTTTAAGCAGTGAATTAATAAAAATTGAAATAAAACAATATGTACTTAAGAGCTGCCTGCTGTTTACTGTTAAAAACACAACTAAAAGTTGATTTATCTGTCTAAAAAAACATGACTTATCTCTCAGCAAATCACTTTGTTCATGATGCAACATTACCACTTTTAGACCTACTTCTCAGGTATGTCCATATCTGTACACGATACCAATTATCAATCACACACAATCATAAAAACTTATTTTATGAACTTAATTACTGCCATCATTCACATACTTTCTCCCTACTGACCATCTTTGTACCTCGAGTAAAGTGCACTCGTGACTCTCGGCTGCAGTTTATTACAAACACAAGTTGTTGTTGCCAAGTGAGAACCTTGCATCTCCATTTCATTTGTTTGACTTTCATGTTTTAACTCATTGAACTCATTAAACTCTCCCATAACACTTTGAAGAATCCCAAAATTAAAAAAAAAATAATAATCAGCTTAAGATGAGCTTTTTTGGAGATCTGAGTTATTATAGTTATCTATTTTATATTGTTTTTAAATTTGTATTTCATTTTTAATTTTTGTTTCAGTTCAGCTTAGTTTCCAGAATGGATTTGTTTTTTTCAATTTAGTTATTATTAATCTTAGTATTAGTTTTATTTATTTATTATAACATTTAAGAAGTTCAGAATAGGTATTGCAATTCAAACTCAACACTTGTGAAAGCAACTGACTCACAGTCAGGTAGAAATCCCAGTCCCCCCCAAAAAACATGCTCCAATGCCTCCTCGTGCTGGTTGTGTTGACAAATTTGACCAAATTGACAAAGACCAAAGACTTTTCCTGTAAATTTTCATTTCAGTTTGATTTCTTTTTCCTAAAGTCTAGTCTTTACTTTTATTTCAGTTAAAGGGATAATTTTGATTATTTGATTTGACGTTGTATGAGGTTCTTATTGATAGTTAGCTGATAGTAAGCCAGTCGGCATGCCTCCGGTTGAGAGAAGCGGAGACAGGACACAGCATGGATGCTAAAAAATATACTGCTGTGGACAGCGTCAGCAACAAAATTTGGTTTGGAGAGAGTGATACTTGGCATAAATAACGCCGGTTTCTCATTGGAAAAGGCTGTCTGACCGCAAAGTAAAGATATGAAAAATATCTATTCTAAATATATTATATAAAGTGATATTGATTTTTTAGGTGGACCTTTTTTAAGTGTCTAAAATACCTTTTGTTGCTGACCATGTCCCCAAACTATTCTTATAACTTTATTCTCACCTGTTTTTGTTTTTTATATAAGTTTTAGATAACTATAATAACCATGTTGGAGATAGAAGTTTTCACCTGACAACAGTGTTAGTGTGTGTGTGTGTGCCACTAATAGATGAACGCTTTAATTATGGCCTTATTTGTTACCATAGAGGGAGACACGCGGAAGCAATAACAGTTAAAGCAGCAGGAGTGAATGTTTGTGTGTGTTTTAATGGAGACGGGAAACAAGTCAGAATATTTCAAACTGCTTTGTGTCTCAGTCTCGCTGAGACTCATTATTCCCCGACAGAAGTCTCGTCATGAGTGAGAACAGGAGGTGCAGAATGTGTGGCCCAAGGCAGATTAATCATTAGTCACACACACACACACACACACACACCACAACTGTCTTTTACACACACACACGCACACATACACACACAGACACACACACACACGCACACATACACCTTTATTATATGAACCTCTCTTTCCTCCTCTGGGATAACTGTAAAAGTGTGTTTAAATGCCCACGCACACACAAACACACATATTTACACACACACACACACACAAGACACACACACACACACACACACACACACACACACACACACACACACACACGCACACACATACACACACACACACACACACACACGCGCCTGTCTCC
>JAJHUR010107781.1:7432-34128 GCA_027495735.1 Lutjanus campechanus | reverse complement strand
TTTTTTTCATGTTTGAAAACTGGTCGTTTGAATTTCAGATTTTAGGAAAGTGCACAGACACCTATCTAGTGACAAACTTCATACAGATATACATGTCAGTATATTCACGTTCAGAGATTTTAGGGGACAAAAATGTTAAATAAACACATTTTAGAGTGGAGGGGATCTGAATATTTTATAGCAAAACATGCCTAAATTTGCTCAGTTGTAGACATACTTTACATATTAAATTTTGGGAAACAGCACATCTTTAAAACGTCTCAGCATGTGCCAGTAAGTCCTCCAAATTAAATGTCAAAATGTCATTTGTCATTGCCCTCTAGAATGACTCTTAGGGGATTAAGGGATTTCTGATCAGAAGCTCTGTATCAGCAGGATCTCATAGTTCTCATGTTCCTTCCAAAACTGTACAAATCACAAAATGTTTGGGCTTCCTAGACTCAAAATGTGTCTGCTTGAGGTGCTCCGTGGATAGGGACTCATATGTACTCAAAAGTCACAAAAAAACTAACAAGGCACTCTCTTTAAGACAATTAAATTTCCTTTATTGTCACATCATCATCATCATCATCATCATCATCATCATCATTATCATCAAACAAACAAACTCTGATGCATTTAGGCATCAAGCCTTTGTCAAACTATGGCTAATGTTTGGTTAGATTTAAGCACAACGAAATGATCATGGTTTGGTTAAAATTATGACTTTGTCAAGTTTACCATCATAATAGACCTTTTTCACAGCAGCCATTCTGACATGAAATATTACAAAAGTAAAGACAGGTGTTACCAATGATACTAATTAAGGTTTTTCTGCATTCAGGTCAAGCAGAGTCAGGGTGCTGCTATTGCACACGTTGGCTCTGCTTCACCAGATGGAACAGGACCTTAATTAGTATCATTGTTAACACCTGTTTACTCTGTTTCATATCAGTGTGTCTGCCCTGAAAAATGTCTCTTACTACAGATGCTAGAGGGCTTTGTCAGTTGCACATTAACATATGTTGTTTTTGTTTTTGCTGAAACAACCGATGCTGTGATTTTTCTCGTGTGTGCAAACAAACAGGGTGAAAAAGTGAAAGGCAGTGATAAAATCCTTTTGTGAAACAATTGTTTTCTTGCATGATTGCTCCATATTTGAAATAATAGACTCATCAAAGACCCAAATAAAACAAAATTGCTTATATCCTATTTCTCGTCACAAGCACAATTTCACCTCTCCAGTGATTTTCTTCCCGTTCTCAACATGGTCCAAAAGAAAATGGTTTGAATAAACAGGCTGACATTTATAAAATTTAATTGTGTCTGAATGTTTAGAAGCGGTTGCATTAGAGATACTGCCGCTGCTGCTGCTGCTTCCTCTCAAGGACTGCAGCGTGTTTCAAAACAAAACATATCTGCAGGCCATGGAGGTTCTCTGAAATATCATTTCACATTGCAAGGCCATGACTTTATTTTGATGAAATAAACCACAATTTAGAGGGAAAATGCTGCACAAAATTGTACAACAAATGTAAGTTTTATCATTTTAAACATGTGAAAAAAAAATCAGAAATCGAAATCTAGGTTTCATCCGAGAAAAAAAGCCTTGGTGATTATGTGTGTTTTATTATTTGAACTACTAAGACCACTGATGAATTTAGGGCTCAATGAGTGAGAAATCCATCATTCATCTCCGCAGCATGGGACTTGCACTCAATTAAAATAGGCCTTTTCTTGCATTATTCCCTGTTTTTTTCATGATCCATTTTGTCAAAGAACCACAATATGACCATAAATCCCTCACAGTTATTTCATCTTCATCCTATGAATCGTTTTATGTTACATAATCCCCCTTTTAAGTATGTACAATCAATAATAGGGGCATTTTTTTGCCACCAAAGAGAGGCTTACAGTGGATTTCAGCCAAGGTCCTGGTAAGAGGAACAACTAGCTTTCACATTGAAAGTTTGCCATTAACTTTCCCTTTCAAAGCATTCACAGCACCTCAGGTCCAGAAGTCCAATTAATGAACCCACGCTTCCTGCCGTGTCCTTCATGAGTGGGGGGTTGTGCATCCTGTGTAAAGAGACGGGAACTTTTGACCCCTCTGATCTATACATGTGACAGAATAATGCTACCTTAGCTTCAGGGACGGACAAATGTAAATGGTGACCATAAGCACGTTTATCCTCCGACCATCCCCCCTCTTCCTCGTTCTGTTTGCCCTCATCACTGAAGGGAAGGAGCAGACGACCTTGTTACACTGGATCTGTTGTGGGGTCATAACATTGTTTGTTTCAGAGCACAAGAGCTCAGTGTTTCAATTTGATACAATAGAGGAGATAGATTAGAATATCATCACTCATCACTCAGTGATCCAAGCTGATATCTAAGGATATCTAAAGTAATTAAGACATAAACAGATTTTTTGACAGGCTCCTTACCAAAAACCATTTAATTATCAAAATAACTTCCTGTTGCTCATTTGTCTTTTCACCGAAAGTGCCTTTTGAAAATCCAAGAAAGTCAGCAATTTTTTTTTTAACATTACCTAACTTAAAAGAGAATGTTGACTGAGGTACCAAGCTAGCAACTATTATTGGAGCACAGAGCAAAAAGGGTCAAATAAAGCTTTGTCAGTGTGAATAAGAATGTGGACATTATCTCAACACATAGCTAGCAGACCATATAGGTAAATCTATGAAAAATAGCAACAGAAATGGCAACAAGCGTGGATAAATATAATGCAGCTGTACAGGCGTCCTTAAGTCTACTCACCAAAATAAAAAGTCTTACATTGGCAGGTTTTTCAATTGCTGTAAACAACATAAAGTTAATGTCTTCTGGCGACTGCTTCACGTCAGCCGAAAATGGCACTGGTGGGAGGACAAGTCATCTGCTTCTGACTGGTTAGAGCAACAACAACAACAACAAAAAAAGCTAAAATTCACAACTTTAATACTAAAAAGTTGAGGACTAAAACTTTGTTGTAAAATTATTATTAGTAATCCCATGATTCATTATTTTGGATGACAACTGCTTCATCCAGCCATATCTTTGCTGAGGTGCTAGATGCATGAAGTAGTCCAAACTGATTAAAGAGAACTTCATTTTTTCGTAATGTATAAAGTATTGCTCCTGCTGTTCACAGCATTGTATTTCAGGGTCAGCAGATCCCAACTGGAGCCTCCATCAGGGTGTCATCTGATGAATCACATACAGCCAATGATTGGCTTGAGGGCGTTTGTCCTTTATCTACCTGTTAATTGTTGAATGTGTGCCCTGACGAAAGTCAGACAGACCAAAAGCTTATTAACTATTTTTATTTCATCATTGATTTGTAAACTGTCTATAAATTTTGTTTGGATGGCTGTTATAAAGTTGCAACTGATGATTTTAATACCTTAAATACTTAGATATGTACATTAAATTACATTACATACATGAACTTTTATAAGTGATGCACTTATTTTAACCCAAAGCGGAACTTTTTCCTAAACCTAACCTAGTAGTTGTTGTGTCTTTATTTTGAAAGTCTACCCAGACGTTGCATACTTATTACTGCTAACTTGATTGTGACTGAGCTACTGTATTTCATGAGTTGGGAGTAAACACTTGCTGTCTATAAACATTTAAATCTTTGTTAACAGTAAAATAACTGTTAACTAATATTTAATTAACTATAAATTTGTCATTTATTAATAATGGTTATTATAGCTATGTATAGTTACTCATAAATGTTACCGAAAATTTAAGTCAAAGAGTCACTGGCCATTGAGGACAAATACAGAGAGCAACTTTAATCAATCACTATTAAAGGAAACAACCAGTTAAAGTGGAAGATGCAGCAACAAAACCAAAGAGGGGGTGTTGTTCAAATGTTGTATTAAACTGATCTCATAATTCATTCATTATCAGCCCCTCTTGTCATTTAACTACACAAATATAACATTGTTTGGGGACAAGTTTCAAGTTTCCCTTTTTGCATACAAAAGAGCTGCATGCTAATAGCTAACACAGAGGCACGCTTCTCATATTAACCGCAGTGTGATTAAATGCAAAGTAACCCCAGTGAATATGTAGATGAGTTGATTAATTAGAAAGACAGCACTGTGCTCAGTTTCTTCTTCATGGTCAGAGGGTAGGGGACAGGGAGACGGGGGCTGCGCTGAGGGAAGAGAGGAAATCAATATCTCACCATTTCAGGTCTCCCTGGGCTTTTTTTAGTAACTCGATGCACAGGTGTTAATCACTGAGTCAATTGTTTCATTAATCAAGTGAGGAGTCCCTGAAGGTGGAGACAGGTATTACAGCTCTGTCTCTCTCTCCGTCCTGTCCTCCTCCTGACAGGTAGATAACTATCCCTAAAAGAGAGAGGAGATAGAGGTGACTGTGCTACAGCAGAGCCAAATCTCACCGGGAGGCTGTCAGGCTGAGTTCCAATCCCGAAAAGTCTCCTGTCCTGATCATCTTGTTTCCTCAGCTGGCTGTTTGGGGCTGACAGGACAGGTTGTGTTTTGACAGTTTCTGTCACTTCCTCAGTCTGCTGAAATCTTACGTAACAGAGCAGATGAGCAGACAAAGGTTGCACATGACATTGCATTAGATATCGTGTGTGTTTTTTGGGGCATTTGTAGCTCAGGATATATTTGAAATGTGGGAGTCCTGAATTGCCCTTATCTAACTGCTGTATTAATCAGCCATGGTAGATTGTTAAATCCAAATTCTTGCCTCATTGTGGAGGTCTACAAACATCTCCAACAGGTTGCTAGCCTGCAGTTAGTTTGCTAAATTCAAGCTGCTTGTTCAATCTTTGAGGAATACTCCTTGACAATATAATTTAATATATAACATTTCCTGTCATTATTAAAGATCCAGTGTATAACATTTGCAGTGGTTTATTGGCTGAATATGGCAGAAATTGAATATAAGGTTCAGTAGTATATTTTCAGTAGTGTATAATCACCTGAAAACAATAATTGTTGTGTTTTCATGAGCTATTTGAAGGTGGAGGTCCCCCTTTACAGAGGCCATGTTGCACCTAAGTCCCCAGAAAGGCTTCTGGGCTTTGAAGCCAATAGCTTGTTTTCATATGACGTCACAAGGCTGCGTCGCTGTGGCGGGAAATGCAGATGGAGGGCAGGAAGTAATTTTTTCCTTAATGCTCATGTTTTGCATCATTTACGTTTGTTCAAATTGGTCCAACCAAGAAACAACGAAAAGTTTTTATCGAGTGCCTTAAGTTGTAGTTCACAAAGGTGAGAAATGTAAGAAGTTGACTGAAAAACGCTGTAAAAAGCGGATTTTGAACCTTCATCTGCAGTCGGGAGGAGCGGAGTCGGATAATGCCCGTTTGTGCAGTAACCACTTTGTCAATGCTAAGTTACGTTTTGTGGCATTGTTTATGTAGCGTTAGCTTATAGTTAGCTGTTTCCTTGGTTTGTAATGGTGAAGTTGCAGTTTCTTCTTTGTTTTCTTAGAGTTTGTAGTCCTGTAACTGACAACAATACGTGCTTTGCAGGGCGCAAACATGTAATTAGAGATTTGTTGGTCTCTTTATATCTTTGCATGTGAGCTGGAGGCTTCAAGTATCACACTTTTGTCAGCGCCAAACAGGACCAGCCTCTTTGATGGTTTTGTTTGTTTGTTTGTTGAAAAATCAAATTAGCACAACATGCAATATAACAAAATCCATATGGCAGCAGGTTTATAAAATCTCTCAGGTGAAATGTTTAGCTAGGATCAGGGGTTTTTTAAAAAAAATTCTAATCAATGTGTCAGTAAATAGCCCTTGGTCACAGATCTTATGTCAGCACTTAATCACTGAACATTGATGAATGGGGCTAATTGTCATTGACTGGGTGGGGGGAGTAACCAAAGCAGTGAATGGTTTGAATTTGTAAGTAATTGCCAACTTCTACCAATGAGAATACTGCCAAGTGCACTTATACTGTACTGATGCTTCTGGGATACGACACTGTTACATTAAAAGAGCATTTGCTTTCATTCACCACGCCGAGTGTCATGGTGTACAATACGCAAGATGCATTTCCTCTCTCTGACAACTTATTTATAAATGAAGACGAGCCACAGTGGCAGATGTGCAGGGATCATATTTTACACTTCAAAGCTCATTGTTTCTCTGAAGCCTTGAAAGAAAATAATGAGAAAAGGGTCATGCTTTCATAATGGATGCTGGCATGTACAGTCGTAACACCAGATTGCCAGAAGACGCACGAAAGGGTCTTCTAAATATAAAGCACATCCCAAGATAAAAATGTGTTTGTTAAAGTTTCATTAATAGTCCTGGCATTCATCTCTGTGCTTCTGTTTATTACACTTTCTATATTCTACTTTATCAGACCTGATTCCTAGAAATTATGCATTTCCAGCAGCAAATTTGGGAGAAACATAATGCAAATTTAATTTTCCGTTAACATAATGAGGAAGTGCTGTTAATTAAAATCAGTGGCACCATTTTGACATGAAATAACAGGGTAAACACAGGTGTTACCAATGATACTAATTAAGTTTCTGTCAATTTCATGTGAAGCAGAATCAGGATGCTGCTATTGTGCATTGCTACACTAAATAGAACAGGACCTTAATTAGTATCATCGGTAACACCTGTTTACCCAATTATTTCTTATCAGTATAGCTGCTGGAAAAAGGTCTGTTACTCCCATAAACTCAACTTCCATTACTCAAGTAAAAGTGAGAATTACCATTTGAGAAACCTTAAAAGTAAAAGTTTAAACTGTACCTGGTTAATAAATAACTCAAAGTACACATAAGTTCATGTCATGTCATGACAACAAAATAAAGATTAACATTACACATGAAAAAATATATATATAGTTAGATAGACTAGCCTTCAATTGAGTATAATTAAACCAAAAATACATATCTATTTTTAAATGTGTTGCAATTTGCTGAATTTTATGTTCAGAAAAGAATAGCTTATCATGTGACATTTATGATCGATAATGCTCAGCTAGCCATTTTCATCAGGGTTAAAAATGAGCAATTCAAAGTAACAGAAGATTTACTTTGTGTCTAAATGCATGGCTGACTAATGTATACAGAAATGTATAAAAACTGCTGTTTGCATTTTTTTTTTTTTTTTTGTTAAATATGATAGTAATGGAAACAAAGAGTAAATTTTCTGAAATATTGCACCTTCTTGCAGTACTTGAACATTGGAGTGCCCTCCTGATGACATGACTATTGATACCATCAGTAGCTCCAAGCCTATTTTAGTTTGTCGAGCCTGTGCTCCTCATCCTACATTCAATCCCCTCATTTACAGTAGAGTGGTAACGAAGGTATATATGGCAAATGTAGCAAAACAAAAAGTAGATTACCAGCTCAAAAGTATAGTTGATTAAAGAGTAGAAGTACAGTTTAAATAAGGAACATGAAACATGAAAAGAACTGCTTTTTTTCATGTGTGTGATTCGTGTCTTGTTGCCACCCACCCCTGATTAACAAACCTGAAAAGTCACAACAATACTGTGTCCATATAACGTTCAGTGACAACATATTTCATTTTTGTGCCAAAATAATAAATAAGCATTCTTGTAACACACTATCCTCTCATGGTGACCCCAGCATTATTCTATTTTTTATGCCTCTGAGCTGGTTTTCTGTCTGCCTGTCCCATTCTTGTGAATGTGATATCTCAACAACACCTTGAGGGAATTTCTTCTCCTTTTTCTAACATCCATTTGGACTCAAGGATGAACTGATTAGATTTTGGTGGTCAAAGGACAAAAGCCACTGTGACCTCACTAAACACATTTCTGGCCATAATAATTCATACATTAATTACACATTATTAAAATAATAAGGTGAAGACATTTTATATCTCAAAGGTCAACTTCACTGTAACATCATAATATTCAGCTCTCTATCAGTCCTCTAATCTCACTGGAAATTATTCACTAGAATCATACAAGTATACTGATGAACTTCTAATTTGCCAGAAAATACACTTAATACCTTTTATTAAATTCCTGCAAAGTTACAGCTCAATACATTATATGAGTCTAGACAGACATGGATGTAAACTGTAACTGGTTGGTGGAGGCATACAGCTGAGAAGTAGCAATTCTATTTTTTGACTGCTCTGTTTTATACGACCATTGACAGCTGACTTCTCACTTTTCTTAACCGGCCACTTGCAGTCACAAGTGATCAACAACTGCTTCAGTATAAAATCTTGTTTCAGCTTGGTACAACATTATGTGGGGGTTGTGTTAATGTTGGGAGAACTTTGCAAATCTCCACGGGTTGCATCTGGCAGTTATGGTGGCATTGCAGCAGGTGCTTCACCATCTGTTGCCTGGCAGGGATCTGCACTGTACTGACGGCACTCTTCTAGTTTCTGCTGCAGACCCTCCTTGTGTCCTTGCAGTCTCCTTGAAAGATAGAAGTCTTACCTGTTCAAAAAGCAGACCCTCCTCTCTGACCCCTCATGTAAAATGTATACATACAGTATGGATGTACAGTACAAAGTCTTGAGGTGCCCATAGACCACTATATTCCAAAAGTACAATCAGAATAAAGGAATGAGCAATGCGATACTGTATCTTCTTCCCTCTGGCACTTACTGTACTTAGAGAAAGCCTGAGACGGGATGATTTTGATCAGTCATAAGGAAGGGCTTGAAACAGACTGCCATCGCTGGGAAAAATCCTGCAGAGAAGGCGTTGAGTTATTAACATCCTCACTGGGGCCCAGATAAGAGATGAGAAAGCCATAGTGCATGTGTGAGAGACAAATAAAGGTGAGATGCGAGAAGATTTCTCCTCACTGAGATAATCATGTGAACAGATGAGCCCGGCTTGGACCCATCTCTGAGGCTCACCAGCATAACAGAGCTGACAAATACGGCGACTGGGAGATGAGGGGGGCGATTATGTGCATGGCGGAGAGAAAGGGCCTTGGTGTGGTGAAATCTTTTAATGTTCTTGGATGGAGATGGCGAGTCACGCTCGGGAGCTGCATGCATGTGTGTGTGTGTGCGTGTGTGTGTGCGACTAACAAGACTAGAAGAGTGTCACCTCTGCCTTATCGGTCTGCCACTCATACTCGGATCATGTTTGTGTTGTGTGTGCATGCATACATGTTTAAGCATTTATATGCATGTGTGTGTGCAAGTGCATACTTACTCATGTATAACTCCACTCTCATGCACACACTTCACCTTTCCACACAAAAGGTATTTAGGATGAGGCGTGTGTTGCTTTGGAATTAACAGGGAGGGATAGCTCTTGTTAGCAGTGCTGTTGTTTGCCTTCCAGTTTAATTTAGGAGAGGAGACCTTGTGCTGGTTCGCTCACTCTACTGTAGGCTTGACAGGCTGAATTCCTCAGAGTCTGGTGCTTGGAAGCGAAGGGCGAGGCAGAAGGAAAAAGACTCTGACAGGTCTCTTTAGGTGGGAATAGAACAAAGGTGGGCCTGGTTTCATTTTCATTCCCGACGTCTTTGTGCTGAATATGAGTTTTGCTGTAAATACTTCTGAGCCTCAAATCCCACAGGGATTGTCACGTCGGATTCCGGTGGTCCCACCATGGAAGTGTGTTCTGGGAAAAAAATGAGGAGATGTAAAGGAGAAAGAGGACAAAAGAATGGATAGATCTTAATGCTGGAATAACACCTGTCTATGGAAGCTCATTTCCACCATCAGAAAAAAATCCCCATGTAAGTTGACTTTTAATTTCACAATTATAACTTTTTTTGTCTCATTATGACTTTTTATTTCAGAATTACAACTTTTTAACCTCAAAATTTTGACTGTTTATCTCGTAATTATAAGTTTTTATCTCATAATTGAATTTTTAACTCATAAATTACATTCGCTTCGCTAAGCCCATCCTGAGTACAGCAATTCTCCAGTCAGCAATTAGCAACCGTGACTAGTGCACCACACTGTCAAGCTTTGCACTCCTCTACTGTACATGTTGCAGTGGTGTGCAATAAGCTCTACAAAGAGCGATTCTCCAATACTGTTTCATGATTGTGGAAGGAGGGGTCTTTTTTGTTGTGTTTCAAAAGGATAAGACACAAGAGCACACGTGAGGAATAGATTAAATTTTGTCATTACAAAGCCTGCAAGCTTTAGCATATCTGGCCAACTAACGCTAGCTTATTAGCTGCATTAACATTACCTCCAGCCAAACTTGTCTGGCTGGGTGACGGTCTCAAGTTAAATCTGCCGCTGTTATAAGGCTCAATTATAAATCTCATTTTAATCTCATAGTTTTGACTTATTATTTCATAATTAGGAATTTTTAACTCACAATTTCAACTTTTTAACTCATAATTTTGATGTTTATCTCAATTATGACTCTCTTCCTCATTATCCTAATTTTGCCTTTTTATCTCATACTTATGACTTTTTTTTTTATCTCATATGATTATCATGAGGATATTTTTTTTTCTTTTACTGGCAGATATGGGCTTCCATACCTGCAAAAATTCTCTTCCAAGGCTTTCCTCTCTTCCTTAAAGCCGGATCACATTTTTTTCATTTGCCATGGTTCGTAGGTCATTTAATAACCTTAAATTACAATTATAATTTGAACCAAAGTGACAGTGAATGGAGTGTGTCCAAAAACAGCTTACCTGTGTAGCATATCAATGAGGACTGCCTGTTTGAAGGGAAGCTCCAGTCTTGTGGAGCTCATTTTGTGGCCACGAGCCAACATTTCCCTCACTTGATTGAACAGCTTTGTTTACTGAGCAAAAACATGTCCATTTACATCCATTGATTGAATTTATACAGCCCAAACTGACCCAGAAACATCCAGAAATTCAACTTTGATTACAGGGGGGGGATGAAACGAAGGCAGAATGAAGCTCTGGATGACGCAGCTGCAGTCGATATGATTCTCTCTCAATGATTTTATCACTTGGTAAATTTTTGTGCCTGCAGCTTTGAAATTCACTTTTTTTTTTAGTCCTCTGAAATCTCTATGTGGCTCTCACCCTCCTCACTAGTCTGAGATGGATTAATAAAATGAAATGTAGTGCTGTTGCTGTGCTCTACCATCTTTCTGCAGAATTGGCAGAATGTAATGCTCCCCTTTCATTAAGTGTGCAAATGGTCTCTTTGACAGCCAGTGTCAAAAACATGCAAGGGAACTATTAATAAACGATCGGAGAAGCAGCACACTGGAGGGGTAACCTTAATGGTCATCTTTTTAAAGAATTTTCCAATTCCTCATTAAGGTTTTGGCCATTAAAAGCGCATTTGTTTCAACTATACACTGTCAAACAAATGACAAATATGTGAAGGTAATGAAACTGCTACATATCCATGGAGCACATTTGCATAGAAACCTAGAGGCAGACGAGTAATTTGATAAACGCAGCCTCAGGCAAAACTCTGAGCCATTTGTTGTTGCCTGAAGCCATAGAAGTGGATAAAAAAATAATTTCATACTCAGTGCAAATCGCTAGTGTTGGGTATACCAGTGGGGAGACTGAACAGAATGAAATGCTCATTTTTATCATGTTCAGTAAAGGAGCAAAGGATTAAAGCTTACACACAGCACAACAAATGGTGTCAATATATAGTGTACTTGGCAAAGTTTCTCACCATATGAAGAAACAAACTAACTAACTAATCCAGCTCTCCAGGATAGAAATTAAGTGACCTTATTTTTCTCCTTCATTTGTGTCCCAGCCTAAATGTTGTCTCTCCTGTATGCCCTCTCCTGTATTGTGATGTAAATTAGATGCATATGTGGCTCATCCTGCTCTGCTGAAGTGGAAAGGTAAATATTTGCATTATGCCACATTGCATTATTCCATTAACCCACGTCTTCATGCACAACAACACTGTAACTGCGCTAATCGGCCTAAAGCTTGGACTACTTACAAGTCGTACTGTATGTGTGTGTTTGCTTGTCGAACTGCTCATGTTATTCTAATCTAACTCATAAGAAATCCACTTTATTTCTCTGATGCTGAATTCATTTATTCATTTTTCTTTGCTGCATGCTTCTGTATATATTTGACCAATAGTTTTCTTTTCCTCAGATGTATTAGTCCATGCAAAATGCTTCAGGTCAATCAGATGTAATGAATGAGCTCAATGTTCTCCCACTGTCGCTGTCTGAGCTCCTATTGATTTGGTTTCATCGAACAACAAGGTGAAATCTCACTCTCCCTTTTGTTCCGCTCCGTGGTATCATTGACATTGGATTGTTTTGTTTTCAGGACGGATAATTAACCCCTTCTACGGCCCATGTTTCAGTGAAATGTTTTCAGGTCACAAGGACTATGATTATTGATTCAGTGTTTTTACAGCATCTTCAGCCTAAATGGCATGAGGAGCGCTGGACTGGACAGGATGTCTTATGTGTTAAATCAGGCATGTGTGTAGCTCTAATCAGAATGAAAATCCTGATGCTGAGATGAACACATCAAGATAAAGATATAGATCTAAGTCTTGTTGACTGTAAGAGGCCACCCAATATAATATGACACAATCTGGTCATACGGCATGCAGTGCATCTCAGTTTGCCTTCGGGCTCTATGTGGTTAATGAGTAATAGACCTCAGCTTTATATTGACACAGTTATCCAGCTACTTGCTAATTCAGTCCTGGTCAAGTGTTTATTTATTTTTTATTCATACATCTTCACACCTCCCACTGACATTTAAGAAACAGCTTATCATTAAAGATTGTGCTCTGCTGATCTCTGATGTCATCAGGCTGGGAAGCAGTTACTTATTCACACTCAGCTCACTTCACCCTTTGCTAAGCCCCGCCCTCCATCTGTCCAGTTTTCCATACTCATACTGCACATATGGAGTTTACTGTGATAACGGTGGCAGATTTAACGTCGAAATTTGCGGGCATTTTTGAAAAACAAGATCTTTGATTCCACAGAGAAGTAAACAAAAGCAGCTTCTCATTTCTAGCTGATGACTGTAAATTTTTTCTGGCTAAAATGATCATTTTCTCTCACAAATTTTAGAAGCGTAGCAAGACAATATAAGCCAATGCTAAAACTCCAGTGTGGAGAAACAAGGGACATCTTGCCACTGACCCCAGGCATGGGGACACAAATAAAGCAGGGGGTCTCAGAGTTCTCCCCCATGAGTTGACATTTTGAGTGTCAGACATTTATTTCCTGCATTCAGGTGAACTTTTATGACCCGAAGTGTGCTGTTTATGCATGAGTTTCAAAGTCCTTTGCTACTCTCAACATGAATGTAAAGGAAATAAAGGGTCAGTGAGAGTAAAGCACAGTTGCATCAGTTATGTTAAGGATTTAATCATCAGATCATAGAAATTGGGCAAAATGTTTGCTCTGTCAAAACAATTCCACTCTGGGCCACTTGTACTTTCAGATAGTCCACCATAGGTGATAGAAAATTCTCTGTGGCAAACTGCACAGTTTGCCTTGTTCTGACTCCCACTGACAGGACTGATCCACTTGTGGTCTGTCTGCATTTAGATCTGTATCTAGACAGCTTTTCTCTTTTTTGTCAGCGTTAAAACAAAAAAAAAGATAAATGCACATCTGTTGTGAGACTGACCAAATTTACAGTCAACCCTCGGTTTTAGAAATCTGCTTCTGGCATACCCTTGTGTGTTTGTCATACATTTAAAGAATGCGCATGAATCTTAATTCAAAGCAAATATTAAGATGAAGATGAACCCGACTGGCCAGAATGTGCGTTGTTTAAGTAGCTGTCACATGTCGAACATTAGGGTACAAGGTGGCATTGAGGCATGTTTGTGTACACAAAACCAGAGTCCTGGAAGCCACAGACAGTGTTATTCTCACAGTCTCTGATCACACCAGATTTCTTCTGTCCAACTTGGCCTTCAATGATGAATTGTCCACAATTTGTTATTCATTACCAGCTATTTTTAATAGTTTGTCATCCATTTCAATTTACTAGCTGGCACAGACATGTCAAACATAAAACCTGTGTGCCAAAACTAGCCTGCCAAAGGGTCCAATCCAGACCAATGGATGACTTTGAAAAGTGTGAAAATTACAGAGAAGTCATTAATTCCAACTTTCCAATAACATGCACTGCTATTGTAATAGGTTGAAAACGCTATGTGTAGAGTTTTATTAAGAAAACAAACACCCTCCTTATTATTATTTTTTTTTTTTTAGATAACACTGTAAAGAACTACTCTAACAGAGTGACTTGAACGCATCATGGATCTACTCCACCAAATCAGTAGATGGCGCTCGCGCGCTCTTGTGGATCAGGCTGAGTAGTATCTTCTCAAACCCTACCTGGCGTGAATCAGAAATAAAATGGCGCTGGCTTGATTAAGACGCTAATCCTACGTGTCTCCTCATTGATCCACAGGTACAGATAAACACCCTCTAAACTCACCAGTTTATGCTCACACAAAGGCGAATGACTGAGAAACTACTTTTCTGTGTTTCAGGATGACTGTGACGAATATATAGTGTTTTGTTGTGTAATTGTGTATATCTGCCGACCGTTATAAACACAACCGACATGCTAGTTCGCATGCCTTGTGTGGTAAAACGAGGTTGTAAATGTAATACTGTAGATCTCATAGTGATGGTTTGACACATATAGATGTATTTTCAGGTTGCTAAAAATTTGTTATTGCTTCAAGTGTGTAGAAATGAGCTCACCATAAACTCTTCTCTTGGAGAGTAGCGTTTGTACTGTTTATATTGTTGTTAAGCCGCTGCCGCCATATTGCGCATTTTGTCAGTGGAGTGTGTTGTGAATGTTTGAGCTGAATTAGCAGCATTAGCACAAGAGTTGTGATGCAGTTATGTCCAGGTAGTTGGTTTTTATTGTAAATTTGGTATTTTGGTTCTCATTCATTTCTGTTTCAGTAATTTAACAAAGTTAATTTATGTTTCTAATTATTAATCTTTTATTTACACCCATTTTTTAATTGTGTATATTTTATTTTGCACATAATTTACTTTTTTATGAACATTCGTGCACCTGACTTGTGCATATAATGCAGTTTATAGACCAGTATTGAAAATGAAATTTTTGTGAGTAATATTGACAGTGAGATGAAGGAAAATACTTTTGATATTGTCAGAAATAAAATGGCACTGGCTTGATTAAGACATGTCTCCTCATTGTTCCACAGCCAGTGCACCACAGATCCACAGTGCTTTTTAACCTGTGTATCACATGTTGCCGGCCCAGATACCCCTAGGTCTGGCACCGGTTACGCTATTCCTGATTTAAATGTCACTGAAATTGCACTTATTTTTCTTTAGACATCTCACGCTGTAAATCATTTGTTTTGTAAGCCCTAACCCTGTGAATGTTTTCAGATTGGTGTAAGTCTTTATACTAAAAAAGGGGGGAAATTTGGAGCATTATGCATTGGTTTTACTGGTCCTGTTCCCTTGAGATCAATTCGGGCAGTATGTGGTCCTTTAACTAAACTGAGTTTCACATCCCCAAGTTAGCAGCTAACCTCTACTACTGTCACATCGGTGATGGTGCATTATTTGGCCAGATGTGGGATCAAAGCTATGTTGTCGGCTTACACTATTAAAAAATCCTTGATATTATTAGCTGCTTTAAATTGACTGATAGTTATCGGAAAAAAAACTGATATTGTATAAGGATTATATTAGTACATGGCAGCTTCCTTACAACTCCATTGTTGCCCCATATCTGACAGTAAATGTTCAAAAAAGTCAAGTTCTCTTCCCTTACCAGCTTCTACAATCTGACAACTATTTTAGAAGGTCAGAAATTCACATGACAGTCTGTCTGTCTAGTTATATTTAGAAGATCTGAAAGGCAGCAATCTGCAGACTGTGTTGAAGCACTCAGTGGCTTCTGAATAGATGCAGCATCAGGGCTACTACTGCACATCAAGGACAAGCGTTTGATATTTCAAACATCATCATCTAACTGTGGCTCCTTGAAGTGACTGACTCCCTGCTTTGAATACAGAGATGAAAAAAAAAAAGTAGTGTGACCAAAAAAATTTAAAACACTTAGTTGGCACTTGATCAAGCCAAACCAGCAACATAAATCATAACTTTATTTCACACTCTGTTACTTGAAACACTTACCCGATCTAAATAAATAAATATTCCACAGAATGGCACTACTTTGGTGAATAACATTTCACAGTGCCTGGAACCAGGAGGCATCACACTGAGAGAAACTGCAGGGAAAATCAAATTGGACTTGGCAAAAACATGGCTGCTGAAGTGGCTGGTTTGCCTTTACTTACCGTAGCAGTGTGAGACTGCTCTCTGGCACTGCCGTCTTGTGAATGCAAGCCAAGGCCTCCTGCCTGCTACCGAGGTACAACAAGGTTGCAGCTGCGCAGCACTTTAAAGAGAATATTTAAATGCATGCTGATAAATTGGGCCCTGTGGTGTGCGGTGTCTGTTTGTTCACTTCATGTGTATTGGTGTCCTTGTCAAATGATCTTGCAGTCCGCACAGTCAGCAAGTTAGTCGTGTGCTCTGATCTCTCTGCATTGAGACTCCTACTTCTCTGTGCTTCTTGTCCAACTTTCCCTGTCGAAGATATAATTGTTAAATTTATGCTATACTCTGTGTCCAAATTGGATTGACCTGAAGGCACAATCAACCCACGGAGAGGGCAGTAGATAATGGTCATATTGATAGTGTAATTATTTGCCTGGCTTGATAGGCCAATTAATGTCTTTACGCAGGGATTGTGGAGTCGAAGCTTTGTAATTTATCCCCACCACATACAGCGCTGAACACAGATTACAGTTTCACCTGAAACCAGAGGCGAGTGGAACAAGCCAAACTGGAGGAAAGCTCTCACTTTTCATACGCTGCACAAATGAGGTTGTGGTTGCATGTAGAACGAATAACATGGTAATCCAGCTAAAATCCCTCTGGATCAATTGCTGTTGAAGGAGGATGCACCCACCTATGCTTTTCCAACCCGGTGAGCTCAGGGTACTTTGTAGAGGAGATATTATTCAAATCGGCTTGGAGAAAGTACGCCATATCCTTGCCAGTACTGCACGTCTCTGTGTAGTTGGCATATGTGTCAGCAAATAATGTGCTAGACAGGATCAGATTTGAGATACTTTACTCATGCAAGTTGTGGACGAATTTTTACAGCCTTTTTCTATCCTTTACTTAAATAATCTTTTTCTTTTTTTTTTTTCTTTTTACAGTTTTACAAGCTTGTTAAAAAGTATTACATTTTAAGTACACTATCCTGAAAAACGGGGAGAAATAATGTGATACTGTGGTCTTTCCTCAGTGACAGCTTTCTAAGAATTGTTCATAAAAATCACCACTTTTAAGATTATGACAGACCAAGAATTTACTATAGATATAACTTGAAACAGTCTATAACTATAATTTATTTTTAACTTGTCACATACACAGCTGTATAGGTAAAACTCCACTGTTATCACTAACATAATCCCAAACCGTGCCTCAGTACAACTCACAGCTGTCAATGACACTAAATAATTAATGTAGAACATATTACTTTGACTGTAGCCTGGCCTCATTACGCCCCTTTGTAGGCTCTCTACATTTATGCAGTGGACTAATTCGTGAGGGAGCAGTTTAAGCATTTCTCCATCCCCTCTAGCGCGCTATCCCATAGCAGAGGCTACTTTCTCTGCTGTAATCAAAGGAAAATGTGCAGCATGAGCACATTCACTTAAGGCTTGCTAATCTTCAGCTCTGACTGTTTTCTGAGCATAAAACCACTATAGAGGGCAGAGGGAGGAGTGCAGTTTCTCGAATAAAGAGGTGAAGAAGATGGCAAAGCGACAAAAGCGATCGAGGGAATATTCTTGGTATTCTAGGTCTGAACTTTCTGCAGCTTTTATCCCCACCCTCAGTTCCGTGGTGACCCCATTAAATATAAAAAGAAGAAGCAGCAGTAGCAAGTAGCTGCATAAGGATGCCCTTTGAGTCCTAATTGAAATGATGCAGGGCAAAGTTTAAAGAAACTGCAGGGTTACTGAAGAATTCCCTCGGCTGTGAAGGTGGAGCGCTTCCACCTTATTTTACAATCTGAGAGGATAAACCCATTAAAGTGATCCTATGGGATTTCCCTTAGAGAGGGGGAAAAAAGTGATATCATTCCCCATTTGTCCCCAGAAAAGGAGATAAAACAAAACAAAACAAAAAAAATCAGCACTCTGAGGCAGAAAATTCAAAATCATACAAACAATTTATTGATAAAATAAAAGTTTGAACTTGTCTTTCTGCTAAGTGGGATCACATTTTCAATGTGCGGACTAGAAGAGAGCACAGTGTGCAAGGAGTTCTATCTCAACGCTGATAATTATCACAGTTATCACAGAAGCAGAGGATTAAAACAGAAACCGTGTCTTCTGTCCAACCAGCACAATCTGAAAGCCTTGATGCGAGTTCCCCTCAGCTCACAGATTTGGGCTGAGTGATACACTGCTGATCATCACAACATGATAGCCATCAAGTAGAGGCAGCACTTTCCTCTATTCTGTCTTAACAGTCACTGTGGGACACTGAGTTCTGAACAAATGTTGCATTAGAGTAAGATTTCAGTGGATCGGTGTAGTATTCTGCAGGACTGAAGTGATGATTTTAGACAGCAAGTTCTCATCTTGACTGGATTGTGTAAATAATATTAAAGTATTGGTATGGTAAGTTTAGTTAACTTGAACAGTTAACCCTGTAAACAAATGTCTGCATATGAACGCAGACTCTGTAGGCAAGTGGACAAGATTTTGATATCTGTGGCATTCTGGCTTCCAATTGTAGTGTTGGAGTGTGTTTCTAAAGAGGAGGCCTGGGGGGCCGGGCTGCCCCTGAAATCATCAAGTATGTTTGGTGTTTAGTGTTTCAATTAAATACAAGAAACACAAATTGTGTTTGTACATGTCTACCTTTATACCACGCCTGCAAAAGTCAGTGTGCCACTTGTGCCACCCTGGTCAAAAAAGTCTAAAAATGCCCCTGGACCAATCCTGTTTGACTGGGCTTTGGTAGCATGCAGGTTTAGTTCAAGTGGAGAGCAAAAGTTTTTTTTTTTATTATTATTATTAGCTTTTTATTAGTTTCTTTTTAAAATCTGTAAAATATATAAAATCTAAAAATATATTCTAGCCATATATTACACTTATATGTAGATATCTGTTTATAGAGACAAGCCTCCAAATCCATTGTAGCGTCTCAAAGTTGCTTGTCATGATGTAAACAATGAGAGGTACACAGAAGAGGAAATCTTGGCCTGGGTATGTTTTCTGGATATCTGCTGGCTACACCAGAAGCACAGAAACATTGCCATTTGCTCCCACAGGCTAAGTTCTTATCAGACGATAGCCGATGGGTTCTGAGTTTGACTCAGCAGTAGTTACCTTTACAAGTGCAACTAAAATCAGACATTAAATATAATTAATTCAAGTTTAACTCGCTGCTTAAACTTAAACCTTGTAATAATATTTTTTTGGTCACTTGAGGGCAGCAAAAAACAGTTGTAAGCACATCACTGATGTATTACACCCTAGATATGTTAACTTGTTAGCAAACAACTGTGCATCTGCTTTTAGCTCTGTTTTGGTCTCCACCAACTCAGGAAGGAAATATCTGGCTTTTCAGGTCCTACATGCTCCTTGATGTGTATCAGTTAGTCACTAAGTTTTTGCTTGGCAGGTAGGGTTAAACTGGTTTATTAGAGCTTTTTCACTGAAAACAGCTGCCCCCATCGTTTAATATTGGAACGTTTATTAACGTTCGATAAGAATCTGTCTGAGGTGACTCAGGCAGAAATCGTGTTCACAGACAAGGTAGTGTATGAAAGTTTTATTCACGCTACATTTAGACACATTTTCCTTCCTTCTTCTCTGACGTATCCCATGTTTTAGCGATAGTAACGCACCATTACCTTGAATAAATGATGGATTTCACTGGGTTTGTACATTTTTGGAAACATTCGGGATAATGTTAGTACACAACTCAACAAAAATGTGCCCAGTGTTTTTGAAAAAAGATGTTACATACAGTATAATAGCTTTAAATGTTAAGTACACAACTCAAAAAATATACAACATAGGTCTAGTGGTTTAGTTGAACTGATGTCGTCTTTGCTTTAATTATTCTGCGTTTGTCTTGGTTTGTGTTGAGGGTACCTGTTTTAGCAATTCTGTTCATTTTATTAAGACAAAGCTGTGTAATCAAGAGTGTGTAGTAAACAATATCTAATGAGAATGTTGCAAAAAAAATAAATGGTGCAATTTCTGGTAATGCAATCATGTGTGGCTCAGTGTGGTCTCTCTCTCTTTTTTGCAAAATGATAATGGGGATGTTTGGTGTTCAGTGGCACCTGTAATGTCTTTTTCCCCAGGCCAAATGAGAGATTATGAATGTCTTAAGCTAATTTAGTGAAGTTAAACTGATTAAATAATGGTTAAATTAAATGAGGGCAACCCCGCCTAACTCCTGGCCTGACACCTAATGTATGTCATCTGTCATCACGCCCTCACTCTCCAGTTTTCCTGTCCCTCCGCACCATAAACTACCTATCAAAGGCTGATGAATCTTTAACCCAGAAATAATTAAACAAATCACTGGAGAACAGTTTTCTGTTTTGTTCCTGTAAACATCTTTAGGTGTGCACTATGTGAAAACTGAATGCTTTATTTTGCCAGTCTCTGTGAGCATATAGCAAGGCTTGCACTTTCTTTAGAAAGCTGATAAATATAAAATATCGCCCCGCCACCTGAATGCGCCTGGGTTGCTTTGCATGGCTGCACTTTGTATCTCTGCTCATGACTGAAAGGATGTGTTGCATTGAGAAAGACCAACAGCAACCCTGCTTATCTTCATGGGAGAAAAGCAGAAAGCAAATTCAAGATTCATGTTTCTGGCCAGCAATAATGCTGTTTGAACCTCTCGGAGAAGTGAAAATGTTGCATCTAGGGTGCTGATGCTGTACAGTTGTGCCAAATGCTGTCAGACAAAGTCTCTACATAGATTTGCCAACATGTGCCAAGACCCAGAGCTTTGCCAGGACATACTGTCACCCAGAACTAATCTAGCACAGACAGGCATGGACAGGGCACAGTTTTCACTAATTTACTCACATACAGCACATGCCTTACTGCTGCTTTCTGCTGCTGACTCACAGTGAATTTAACTAACATTTAAATGTAAAAAGAAAAAAAAAAAACACCAAGTCAGAGCTGTTTTCCACTGATATTATGCACATAAATAATATTATTAAGAGGCCTGGAAGCGAAGGATGTCATGTCATCTTAAAACTGTTCTTAATTTCCATATTTCCTGCTCTTGCCCAGAATTTGGTGCAACAGCAAAACATATCAGGACCAAAGGCTGCAACAAATTATTATTTTCCTTATCAATTAATCCATCTATCATTTTATCAATTGATCAAAGCCCAAGATGATGTCTCCAAATGTCTTGTTTTGTTCACAACCCAAAGATATTCAGTTTGCTGTCATGCAGCAGTAATTCTCTTTCTATCTTTACTAGTGGCAACCCTCCAGAATAAACAGGTTGGTGATTATGACCCTCAGCCTGTCTGTCCAAAAAATTCAAACACAGAGACCATTGCTTTAACACTCGCAAACACACTCTGTGAAATCTATTTTAAGCCAAAATCACTTGTACCAGCAATATAACATACAAATTATAGATAAAATATGACAATTTCACATCACAACTAAAGTGACCCAAATTATTACAGTTATCATTTTTATTGAGGTATTGTTAAAATATGCACAAGCTGAATTTAACCTGCTTACTTGCTTGGTGCTGGACTGAGTAGTTTACGATTTCATGTTACAAAATGTTGTTTTTTGTGAGTGTTTGTGTCCATAAAAAAACAGAAAAATCAGAAAATATTCATAGTTGAAAAGCTGAAATCAGAGACTTTGGACATATTTTCCCTAATAAATTTACTCAAATGGTTAATTGATTATCAAAATGGTGAGCAATTCATATAATATTTGACAATTAATCAATGAATCGTTGCAGCTCTAATTCAGAATTAAACGAACCACACAAAATGCTGTTCAAATATGACAGCACTGACAGTGTATCTCTGTACAAATCTGTCCTCTCCATGGTGTGACAAAGCACCTCTACTGTAACGATCAGGCTTTAACACAAACCTGAATCCCCCTCCAACAGCTTCAGTCTGTCATGTGCTGTAAAACCTATGGGTGCCATGTCTGTAACCCCGGCCAAAAGGCTCAGCTGGGCTTTGTGCAGGGAAATGGACCGCTGGACGCTGCCAAAAAGCCCTCAAAGTCATTTCTCCCAACTGTAGTCTTGGGGATTCTTGTTAATCCACCGTACCCATCATCTATAAATAAGTGGCACACTTGTGGAGAGGGCAGTTTAGAAAGAGTGGTTTGAGGCTGGACACTTACAAGGCCTATCATTCCTCATTTCCACTCCGCTGAGCAAAGCAAATTGGAGGAGGCCGCCAGGAACAGGTAGGAGGAGGACGGGAAGTCTGTATGTCAGGTGTTGTTAAAAGGACTTTCCTCTCAATTTCCAAATCCATCACTCTTCATGGCAAATAAAATAACTGCAGTGGTGTGACGTAACTAAGTACAAATACTTTGTTACTGTACTAAAGTATTTTTTCAGGTATCTGTACTTAACTTGAGTATTTGTTTTTCACTGACAACTTTTACTTAACCTTTACTTTCCATTTTAACACAAATAGTTTCTGCTTCTTAGAATTTCAAAACAGGCCTGTTACTTTAGCTTCATTGCATTTGAGGAAAATTTTTGATCATTTTTATTTTGCGTCACACCAACTTCCAAACATCACGACCGATTGCAGCCTAAACAGATGGGACAACATAATTATGTAACAAAACAAAAATTACATAAAAGATGTAACAAGACAAAACAGAGAGGGATACTCGACTGAGGAGAAAAGGTTCAGTTAGCTTTGCACATAAATAGCCATGGAAATGTCCCTCATATCACATATCATAGATCACAAAAAAATGCT
This sequence comes from Lutjanus campechanus, assembly GCA_027495735.1. Classification (NCBI taxonomy): domain Eukaryota; kingdom Metazoa; phylum Chordata; class Actinopteri; order Lutjaniformes; family Lutjanidae; genus Lutjanus; species Lutjanus campechanus. The sequence continues at coordinate 11,157 of JAJHUR010107781.1, read as the reverse complement.
TGAAAGACGAAAAATTATGTAAAAGACAAGACAAAAATGACAGAAGATAAGATGAAAAACATGTAACAAGACATTTTACATAATTATGTAACAAGACAAAGCAGAGAGGGAGACTCGACCGTGGAGAAAAGGTGAGGTTCGGTTAGATTTGCGCAGAAATAGCCGGTGTAACTGAGTCTTTTTTTACGCAAGTACTTGTACTTCTACTTGAGTGAAGAATGTGTGTACTTTAGCGACCTCTGAATAATCGTACAGCACCAGAGAAAATCAACTGCAGTGTGAGTATGCTTTTTGGGAAGTTTTCACCATCTGCTCTGCCTTTACTGTTAAGCTGAACTTTAATTTATTTGGCTTAAAATATAAACACTGCAAACTTTATCCAGAGTAGCCGGGGTTTTTTTTCTCTTAACTCTAAGCTGCCAGGGGCTGTTTGACTCCCCAGTCAAAGTCTGCGCTAAACAGTAATAAAACCACAGCTATGAGAGGGAATGAGTTGTTTGTTTCACGTCACTGCTTTGCCAGATATTTGTTTAATAAATTGCCAGGGGGTAAGGCGATTATACAACCTAATTCTCATTGTGGCATTAATTGCCAAGTAGCTAATTAAAATGCACGGTGATTGGAGTGTACACTGTCCCGCAGGATGTAATAAAGCTGATATTATAAACACTTGATTGTGAGACTGATACCATAATATGCACCATCTCATCTATCAGCATTAATGAGGTCTTGAAATTATACTTCCTGTCACCTTTTGTTACTCGCAGTCTTCTCTGAAAAACCGTATCTGCCGCTCTCATTTCCTGTCACTAATCACACATTAAAGGACTAACCTCCTTGAAGCGAGAATGATGGACCATGTTTAGCTATGTAAAACTACTTATTAAGCCTTTATTGCTGAGGGCAATAGGGTTAAATGGGCAGGATTAGCAGACTGATTAAAAATATTATACGACTAAATTGAAACAGGGAAATGAGCTGAAGCGATTAAGACTATATTGTCTGTCTGGGGTTGTTTTTGTTTGCTTTCTCTGATGTTTAGGCCTATTTGTCATTATCTCATGAAATATTTTTAACAGATCTGGCAAGCGCTTTGTTTATCTTTTTGTGCTCCAGTGAAAATTTTATTGCCTTAAAGTTGTGTTAAATAATGCATTAATTCCTGACAAAGCACAATGACACAATGTCTGTGGCTGCAACTGTGTTGTAAGAAGTTTTTGAATATGCACTTATGGAGGGAGGTTACAGGTGCAATTTGTAACATATGGCCAGGATGAAAAAAAAAAAAAGTAGTATATAAGTAGTGACACTGAAGAGGTGATAGCCCGATCCATCCTAGTTTCAGGTGGAAGATGTATGCGAGCTGCAACTTTGCAACTTCTCTTAGCTTATAAATAAGAAATAAAATGTCAAGAAAGAAATACTTTTACACTTGTTGTCCATAATAAACTGTACTCCTTTTGAATTCAAGTTTCCCTCTTTGACAGAACTAAGACAAGCTTAGACACACAATATGTAAATTCTGGGTCTCACTCACATTACAATAACAAAAGACGCAATACGATGACATTGTGAAATAGCGGGGGATCATGAGAGTTGTTTTCTTCACTTTTAAATAACCACCACAGCTGATGAAAATCTATCTGACAGGCAGGTTTATGAACATGGTAATATTAAAGTAATATTAAAGTTAGTCATGTTCAGGACTTCCTTCCTTACTCTCTAACGTATCTGACATGTCCTGCTTGCAACTAAAAACCGATATAACTAATGAATGGACTAATTAGCCTCTCTCTCATTTTATGAAATTATTTATTTGCATTTTTGTTTTATCATATTTATAAATAATCAAAGACGCAGACTGAGGTTGTGGGCTGAATTTAGTCCACAGGCTGTCAATTGAAGCGGGATGCTGTCGTACACATTGCTTCTTTAAAGCTGGTCATCATGACAAGAAACTTGATGTTTGTCATTTTGCACTATTGGTGATATAGCTTATGGTGACCACCCTTAAATTTCCTTGACTGTTATATATTGAAAAGGGTATTTATCTTGGTCACACTCTGCCAGGATATGCAGCTTCCCAACCATTTACCTGTTCATATTTAAATTGTTTGTTTTTTTTTATCCTAAATGGTCATGAAAAGTGATTCTGTGTCTCAAAAAAATGAAACTAGACACTATTTTCTGCCAGGCTGGGTTTCATTTTATTGGACGCCACATGTTTTGCGTTCACCACAATGGCTTAAACACTTTTTTATGGTTGTGAAGCAGCTCTGACCAGCTGGCACGCTCTCTGCCCCTTTGAGCATCGCAGCACTATTCAGTCCGCTGACAGTTGTTTCATGTCTGTCACATTAGCAAGACTCTGCAGATAATATTCAATAGCTGTAAAACAGATGTGGTCTAAATGTTAACTCATCACATATGACGGAGGGTTTTACCCAAGTATGCAGAATGATGAGAATTCAAAGAAGTATATTGCCACTATAAATCCTGATGGAGAAATTAATATTCAGGAACTACAGTAGCAGCGTGTAGGAGATTGTGAGTGTTCAAACTGATTGTGAGGCATCACTGATTTATTTTTTGTATTCAGATCCTTTATTATTTAAAGGTTGTGAAGAATAGCAGTAATGCATTCAGTCACAGATGGATCAAAAAAGAAACAGCAAAAATATGGGGAAGGAAGTGGGGCAGGAAGAAAGAAGGGATTACAATTGGGTAGCACTCACGATCCAATGTACACTATAAAACTGGTACACTATAAAAGTTTTTGGTTTTTTTGGTGTTTGACCAGGTGTTTCCCCAGGTTAGACGTGTTTGCATTTCTCATTACAAATATTGCAGCAAGTGTTGTCTGTGTCAAGTTTTGAAAAGTTTAACCACATTTAAACCACAACCGTTTATGGCTTGTTATTGCCCTTACTCACTGTGGGTTCTACCTGCTACAGGGGCAATGTTGCATTCTCTCTTTCCTCTTTGTATTTTAAGTTACTCTGTCTCGGGTCCAAAAATTGGCACCGATTGATTTAACGTGAATTGTTACTCTGTAGTGCCGTCATAATTCTTCTGAGTTTAGTAACCAAACCTACAGCACACTCATCATTCACTCTCACTACTCACTCCAATCTTGTTTCCTACATCAGGCAGTTATTTGGCAAAAAAAACTGTCAGATAACTCAGCTGTATGATACCTGCCTAGTGTTACCGGCCCTCCCCTTTAAAGTGTGGGAAACACTATGTGGGTGTGACGTAGTTTCACTGAGAGTTGTTGCAGCTGGTCTCTCATGTGCATGCTCTCATGTGTGTGAATGAAGTGTACATGCTAATTTACGTGCTACGAACACTGAGTGAAGTGCCAGAATAGGCTAAGGATTGCAGTATATAAGTGTTGTGGCAATGAATTGTGTTCGCTGCTGAAGAAGAGAATAAAGCCCCTGTTTTGTGAACAACACTTGAACACCTCGCCCTTGTCTGTCTCAGCAGAGTGGTTCAGACTGCTAAAGCTAGTTACCAGCTAGGTTATGAGCCAAGCATAGACCAGTGCGCAAGCTGGAGGATGTAACATCAGCACCAAACAGCAAACAGTTGGCGATTAAACCTAAAGGAGAGTGAATATTGGGCTTATATTTAGAAAAAATACTCCAAAAATTCACAATATTACTCTGATCTGCTGGATGTACAAATGATGGAGAGATCTTGGTTAATACTGTATTCTGGAA
>JAJHUR010107780.1:9721-30515 GCA_027495735.1 Lutjanus campechanus | reverse complement strand
AGAGTTGTTGTCTAAGTTCCATTTTTGACACGTGGGAGAGAAAATAAAAAGATGCTGTCACTGCTGGTCATTGCACTGTCTCCATGTTGTGTTTATTATTTTTTAATCAAACACAGCAAAGCTACAGACATGTGGTGCTGAGACAAAGACGTCATCGTCCTACATCATCATATCATCGTCCATCCCGATATTGCACTGTAGACTTCATTATATGCTAATTCAACTGGCATTTATAAAAAGGGCATTTTTAGATCCCCCGGTGGGTTTAAACCCTTGGAATATAAAAAGGTTCTAGCACCTCCTGCGTAGGTTCTAGATGAAACCTCTGGACAGTGCAATGGTCCAGGATAGAATCCCCAGAGAGGGTTCTGGGGAACTTATCATAGGGGGTTCTGGGTGAAACTGTTCTTAGATGGTTTTTAGTACAACCCTTTATGTTAGCCTCTATGTAGAACTCCCTGAAAAGGTTCCAGGTGGAATCTTTCTAAAGGGTTCTACCAGGAACCAAAAGATTTCTCCTATGGGGACAAGCTGAAGAACCCTTTATGGTTCTATGAGCACCTTTATTTCTAAGAGTGTATGGACACACACATGCATGTCTCTATTTAACTCGAATGTGCTCATTTGCAACTGAAGACACATGCATATTATTAGTGCAGAGGAACGTATGCCAGTGAATTGTGTTATTTATAGGACACATGATATTCTGTTAGACATACAGAAGTAATGATGATGAACATTTATGGGAATATAATATGAAGAACACTTACATAATCGTCTCTGTACACAAATTCTTCACAGTCAGTGCACAAAAATAGTGTGTTTTACTCTTTGCTATTAATATTTTATGTATTTTTCCTTTGATTTTCACATTTTTCTACTAATAAAATCCTGAATTAATTAATGGGTTCTCAATTTTAAATACCAGAGATCAAAACAAGAACTTGGAGAGAGCTTGGTAGAAATTAAAATTAAAAATGACAACCATTAAAACACAGTTGTGTTTGGAAGGCCAGTATGTACCCAGTTTGACAGTCAGCACCCGATTGCCAAGTACAAACGAAATTATATCATTCACCATATTCTTGAGTCGATGCGAGGTAAACTATGTAGAAAACGTATGCCCTTGTCCATATCGGGTTTTGTGAGAGGCCGGCCATCTGAGGAGAAGTGCTGATCCCAGAGGACCCTGGGAATGAACTGTGTGCGTGTGACCTTAAATGGGCAGAGATCAACCTGATGTTGCATCATGTTGTGTTGTGAGGGCCAGAAATTATCAGGCGTTACCTCACACAGGTGGATGGTGTAACTGTGTGTGTAGGCGTGTGTTTATTTACACGACTGTATCTCAAATATCTTCTATTGTAATGGAGAAGAGGTGTGCTGTGTCTGATGACCTCATATATTCTGAACCAGAAAACCTAATTGGCATAAATACCTGCATAAATAGCAAATGTTTCCTCAGTGTATGACAGCCAGTAAATTGCTAGACATAACAATGCCGTCATACAGTAGTCATAAATATTTGAAAAGCTCCTCCAAGTACTGACTGTTTTGCAATGTCCTGCTGATATTTATGGATTGCTGTAAACAACAGACAATGAACAGCTGTGATTCTATTATCTGCACATTTGACCTATAGACCTGACCCTTCTTCTTATAAAATAATGGACCTTAACATCAGGCATATGTGGATTTAACACGTGGATTTAATTTACCTTAAATTGGCAACATTCATCAAGTTCCCAAGCTTGCTGTTGAGCTGCCAGTAACTGATTGTTTGACCTCTTGGAGGCAGCAGAAAGAAGCTGTGAACACAATGTTGACATGTCATTTTAAGTTGACATGTTTGACTCAACATGTTATTGGATACTGTGATATACCTGGCATGGTTAATAAAGTTACCTAGTTAGTACCCACTTATATCAGTTGGCCTGCAGTACAACAGTTGAAAATACTGAAACTGCAGTTGTTCCCCCTATTTTATGTCATAGATAAGTTGCTGGTTTGACCGCTAAACAGCTATAAAGCTTCATAAAGCTGAAGGGAGCTGCAGATTGAGGTCATATTGTCTACAGATTCATCACTACAAGCTTTCCCACTGCTTCCAAATTGTCATTTGATACATTGTTAGTATAAAAAGATTGATTAGCCACTTCAAAAAGAACTAAGGATAAAAGGTCTGTCATAAGCAAAAAAAAAACTGTCTGCTCTTTTGATGCCATCTTTTTCTGTCCCCCAAACCCTGAAACATGTGAATAATGTCCTCATACATAAATAATTAGGGTCAAAAACTTTGTAAAAAAACAATTTTAATGTGTGTAGTATTTTTGTAGAGTTAAATTGTAGAAGTTCATGTTGTGTTTCAGCAAAGTGGGTCAGGCAGGGCTAGCTGGAAGGCTGAGGTCAGGCAGGTCAGACACCTCACACAGGCCACTGCTCCACAGCACAGCTGGCATTTAGACCACAAACTGACCTGGAAGGAAGAAGGCAGATGGAGCCACATATACACAGTCATACAGGCATGCATATGTGGCACAGAGAAATGTATCCACACACATTCATATACTTCGATGCGCTGAAACTGCATTTTTAATTTGTTTATATAAGGATTTGCAGCATGATTCAGACTTTATTTTAGTGCAGCAGAAGCACCATCTCTAAATCTCTTTTTCCGACAGAAAATCTCTCCCTCGACAGTAAAGCTTCTGGTCTCAGTAATTATTAATTAAAGATAAAGCAGCGGTGTCTCGCCATGTGTGGTCCCTGGGTTTGCTTTTGTTTAATTAACATTTTCTCCTTTGGGTGGCGTTTTAGCTCAGGCTTAAACCTTGAACACAGTCAGCAGCAGTCCCAGAGTCTCAGTGCTTCTAGAGCAAGGTTCACAGACTGGTTCCAGAGAGATACAGGGAGGGAGGGAGGGAGGGAGGCTGTGGGTCAGGTAGAGGAGGAAAACTCTGACAAGCTCTTGTTAAAGTACTATCAGCATGGTTTGCTGGAAAAAGAGGAGCTGGCTGTGGAAAGTTTGGTAAGGATTAAGTGTTTGTGTGTACAAAGTGTCTCTGTGTGTGTGCTGGTAATTGTGGGTGGTACGTGTGTGCAGTATCGTGGATGTTTTGAGAAACAAGTCTCCATGGGTGGTGTGCCTCCCTTCTGTGTAGTTCAGAGTTCTGCTGCCTGTGAGCTGAACTGCATGGTGAGGTATAACAGTGGGAGGTACTGAGTGGTACTAGTGCTGAAGTGCACACACACACACACACACTTGCATGCACACACACCTGTCTGTCTCCCTCGTGTATGCCGGCAGTGTAGTTTAGTATAATTGGACAAAAACAGCAGCTCTGTGCAGACCAGCAGCAGGACAGAAGAGAGAAGAGAACAAGACAGTTATTCTGCGACTTCTGCTCCACGATGGGACCAGAGCCAAAACCAAAAACCTCCCCCTCACACCGGCTTGTCCAGAATGCCAGTTTGCCTTAATTGGCGCTCAGCTGAGAGATGAAGGGAGGAAGAAGGAGAGAGAGGAACTAAGGGAGAAAAAGCGAGGGAGGAAGGAAAAAGAAATCTAAGTGAGCATATTTTGGCAGGATTTCAGCTGGCTGATGGGGTGAGGAGAGGCTAATGTCAGTGGGGGGTTGGGGAACACACTGCGAATAAGCAACTGCATCTTTGCTCAACTGAGACTTGCTGTAGCTATTAGTATGCATGCTTATGTCATGTGAATTCTTTGTGTTTGCCTTTTTCTTCTGCAGTTTGAGCGCGTGTACTTTCTACTGTACTACTATGAATACTTTTAAGGGAGCCCAGGTTAACTGTAACACCATCAGTTTGACAATTCAGAGAAGTGCTGAAGTGCAGAAGAGTCTTTGCTATTGTACACTTTGATTTTGAGCTCTCATGTCTCTGTGAGCGACATTGTGCAGTTTATGGCCAAAAATCTGGCTTTCAGGCAAGAAAGTTAGCATTTTTGCTGAGCATTTATTGCATTGTACATATGATGGCATGACTTGCATAACCTAAAGTAGCAGTTTATCTAGTTTAATTTGATGCTTTACATTCATGCTACCTTCAAGCCCCCATGCTAAAACAGTTTGCAATGTAATGGCTGCTTGGGGTGGGGGCAGTTATAACAGTCCAATGATGAGAATTTCTGCATTGTGTGCATGTAACACTTTGCTTTAAGGCCAAAAGATGCGTGAATCAAATATTTATGTTGTCATTCCTGGGGGCGTCGTCACAGGTTGGCATAGCTCGGTGCATTAGAAAGTGGCAATGAAAATGCAAAACAGCACAGTACGGTTTGACTGGGCATAGCCAATAGTGACAGTGGAAACGGCTGCTTTCCTGGGGCAGCCACTTACTTTTACCACAACCATGGCAGTGATTGAACATTTATGTGACACATTCACCTTCAGGGATATAGTCCACACACACACACACACACACACGCACACACACGCACACACACACACACGCACACACACACACACACACACACACACACGCACACACACAGTATTTTTAAATTGTCCACTTTATTCAAAATTGTTTATTCTTTATTCTTCAATAAAGTTCTGTCATAAATTGGATAGTGTGGATGTTAATTCAGTGGTGGTTTGGGTTGTAACAGCAGAGTTCTTTATATTTGACATTAACTCACATAATCTGTGACTGTGTAGCAGTCGTCCAGGTGAGCTGTATTTGTAGCAAGCAGATATGGGTGTCATGTATCAAAGTTTGAGGGATCTAGCACGACTAACTACTGAGCTACTGATGCTCTAACAAAAAGTGTTACTACCATCCCCAGTCTCCCCTACTTCGGCAGGGTGTTTACACTATCTGTTTTCCAGGAATGTAACTACGAAAGAACATTAGGAAGTTATGTGTATTTCCATAAACTAATTTACATTCTTAAATCTTACTCAAGATGATTCTCTGAACACGCCTCTTAAATGTGACTGACTGTCTCCTACACCGAGTGGAAAGATGATGCACTCTCCCTGTTTGGCTGGCTCAGCTCAGACAAAACACACATCCATCTAATAGCGTGCTAATCTCCAGACAAGCCTTTAAATCCAACGTTCATGTATAGATTTTACTCATCCTCCATCACTGTAGCCGTCCAGGTCTCGCTCTCCACAGCTGCATAAGCATACGTGTGCGGATGAATCATCTCCAGTGTGTGAGTGTGTGTGCATGTGTGTCTCATGTGGGAGAGAGGGAAGGAGTGAGGGAGCAGAGGAGAGAGATAAAAGGAGGGAGATGAATGGGTGTTAATGCACGCCTCACCTCACATCGCCCTGCTCCCCCCTTCAAGCCAGGGGAGGAACATTTTTTCCATATTTCTGTTAACATTCTAGGCTTTGTACACGTCTCCTGGGCCAATTTCGGTGTTCATTTATTCAAAGGTTTCATTACAAACTGTGAGCGAGATTCTGTAGGTGTTAAACATCGAGGCTGATACACAGAAATAAGCATTCAGCGTACAAACTGCATGTCAGATGTGGCCACTAATGCCTGTTCGTTCCTCAGTGAAACATTTCATATTCCAAACATTTGTGATGCAGTTGCAGAGGGTATTGATCAATGAAAGAAGAATAAAGCAACATTTGTCTGCTTTGAAGCTGCTGCCCAGACATAGAACCAACCAATCAACCTTATGCAACAAGTACAAATGCCCCCTACTGGGTGCCTTGTAGAAACACATCCTCCAACTTGAGAGCACATGAAAAGATTCCCCTGCATTCACTTCATGAATTTTGAATGCATTTCAAGAGCAATGCATTCTTCATTATCTCTCCTTTGTGCAGTCTGTGTTTGTGTAGAGAGTGATAGTGCAGGCAGTGCTTGCTCAATTTGTAATGCTTTGCCCTCGGATTCTTGTCTTTGTGTCTTCGTTTTATCTTGTCTCTTTTTAAAACCTCTGTTCCGCTGTCAAATCCATTGTTTCTCAGCCCGCTTTGAATTGTGCTCCGATGCTTCGACAGTGTTTGGCAGCCATATCAGCATCAGACAAGCGGAGACATTCAGCAGCGCTGTTCAATATTCCTCCAGTGAATTGCTCCTTCAATCACAGTTGCTTAAAGCATCCATTATAAGCAAAGAAAGGGAGTGATGGAGGGAGGCCGAGAGGGAGAGGAGGGAGGATTGTGATCTGTCTGTATCTGTGCATAGTGGAAATATTGCATGTGTGCAAACCAGTGTGCTGTCTGATTCTGAGAATAGATAATATATCTGTCACTGTGATAGGGTGTTTTAATGGCCTTCTTTGTCATCTGTGATGTGAAAACATTACTTTTTCCAGTCAGAAAAACTTGTGTGTGCTCCTATAGTACTGCTATATTATATATTATATATTATATTCCCAGTGCAACAGTGGAGCCTCTCTCTGTCTGGCGTCCACCTGCCCTGCCCTCTGTGCTCCTTTACGCTGTGAAGTAAGGGTTCTTTTAACCACCCCAGAGTTGGTAGTTGTTGGAACAGTGGAAAGATGACCCAAGACATTTTTGTTGGGTTTGAATGAAGCCGATGATGATTTTAGAATAACAGTTTTGCAAAGGGAATGCAGTTTGGTCTAGCAGTTTGGCGAGAGCGATAAAACAGCTGTTTCAGGTTAAACAACATATCTTGCTCTTGACAAAAAGGCCTCTAACTGTAGCAGTCTTCTCCATAACGTTGTCATACAATAACAATCTGAGCCTATCAGTGGCAAAACACAAGCACAAGCGTTACCTGCTCTGAATACGTCATTTGCACCCCGTTTATCCAGTTATCACTTTTCTTCACTTCCATCACAGTTAGTTTTGTGGTTTGGGGGATTTAGATTTAGAGACTCGGTTTGTAAAGTTTACAGACTGCCATGCTGTTGCATTACAAAGGCAAAAACAAGAGCTGAGACTTGACTGAGTCATGACTTGTGTGCCCCAATTGATATAAAAATGCATTTAAGATTCCCCATATTTTTAATTCCTCATTGAAATTATTATCTATTTGCATTTATGTAAGCTTCTATCTGTTTTTTTCCGGTAACTATAATATACACTTATTGACAAAGGAAAAAAACACAAATGCTTAACTGGAAGACTCTCTGTTGACTGAGAGCTCTCTGACTGATGATTCAAATCTTAGACTTTCAGGGGGTAGCCCTACACTGTTGTCTCTCTCTAGTTAAGAACTTTCTTCTTTTACATGTTATATCTGCTTCAGTTTGTCCTGTATGTTTGAAAGAAACAGAGATGTTCAGTGAGTAAAGTGTAATGCAACTTGTGTGGTTAATGGGCGAGGCAGCAGTCAGGCATCTGTCTCCTGTAGACAGCAGAAACATCCTGACAGCAGTCTGCCACCACCCTGTCACTGCTGAGAGGTGGATGCTGGAGAGACAGCCCTGCCAGCCATTGAAGCACCTGACAATGCACCTAAGGGATGTGCGTGCTTGTGTGTGTATGCAGGCGTGTTGGTTCATTGCCAGCTTCATACTCGATACTCAGCCTTCTCTTGTTTCCGTCGATGCCCCAAAGAGGAACCTGAGTGGGTGCTGTCATGCCACTCGTCTTTGTTGCAGTAATCAGGTGGTGATTCCCACACAGTCGGATTGTAACTTGTGTGAAAGGAGCATGGCGTGATGAGTGCTACATCACATACTGAGTCATGGGCTCAACAGCTTCAGGCCTACGAGATGCTGTTTGTTGGTCAGAAAATAATTGGTTTGTTCTCAGAACACCCAGTATTTCATAATAACATGATCAGCAACCTTTCTCATTTTCCCTGGTTACCCCTTGAGTTGTTTCCTTGGATAAGCCTGCTGTACTTACTGAAATGTCAACAGACTCTGATTTCATCTATATGGAAGGCTGATGAGTCATAATTTAGAGTTGATTGAGTTTAATCAGCTCAGATCTGTAAAGTGCACATCTAAATATGGCACATACACTTGGTGTGCTGCAGCTTCAAGATTCAGCAAACTGACTTAGAAGAGAAAACAAAAAACGTAATGACAATGATTAAAACTTTATGAAGACTGGTAGATTATGTGTGTGTTTGTGTGTGTGTGGGCACAGATACAGGGCTGTGTTTTCCCCTTGTGACACACAACCCAAACCCTCCATAAGATATGCACACTCATGTCTAGTGCTAAACACAAATGCTCATGCATGCACTGTCTGACATGCACACAGTTACATTTGTTGCATCTCACGCACACATGCGTACTCACAAACACATAAATAAATAAAGTCTTACAGATGATGATTATTGATCTGATTGTTTGCTGTACAGTTGGATGATATTAAGATGATATAATTGTACAGTTTTTCTTTACTGATATACCACTGACTGCTGTACTGGTATACTGTAAGAGCAGGACTGCTTTGTTGCAGGAACAGGTTTACAGAATATTTGCATCAATATGATGAAGTACCTTGATTTTCCAGATATGTAATTTTTTTTTGCTTGATTAGCCCAAAACATACATTGCTATTTTATCTATAAATGGAATTTTAAATGTTCCAAAATGTACGATATTTTGATATAGCCTACATTAATATTGCAATTAGGGATGTCACAATACCAGAAATTTAGCAGTCTCCACAATCGTAACATGTATTTTGGGAAAAGTATAACAAGGATAACACGTATGCAAGATTTAAGCATTTAGGGATTTATTGGTAGAATATGGAGGAAAAGAAATATAATAATCTTAAGTATGTTTTATTAGTGTATAATCACCTGAAAATAAGAATTGTTTTATTTTCATTACCTTAGCAGTTTATAACTATAGATGGCGTGAGTCCTCTTAAAAACCAAACGCTGACTAAGTTTCATAGTTTTTCCTACACCCATGGAAGTGGAGGGTCATGTCTTTATATTTTGCATCAAATTATGATGAGTGGCATCACTAAGAGTATTGCAAAGTATCAATATTGATAAGCAGTCTCGGTATCCATATCAGTACTACTGGTAGTAAGATCTGGCTCGGCACGTTATTATCCTGCTATAGGGGAAAGAAATGCTTGGGGTTGTTTGTGTTTCTCTAAACCAATCACAATTGTCTTGTGCAGCACTAAGCCCAGGATGCAGCGACCGTGTCCCTGCAAAATTGTGTTGGGGAGGAACTTGTTTTGGTAGAGTATTTGCATGTTGAGACATCTGCAGTAAAATGCTCAAATCATCACCAAAGAAAAGGTAACAGCTGCTAACTTGTTAACATTTGTACCGTTAGTGACCTAGGGCTACCATGAGTAGTCTAAGAGACAAATTATTCATTATCTACCAACACCTATCACACTGTCCCTTGTAACATTATCTTACCTGGAGTGTTTTATCCAGTGACTCCTGGTCCTTTAATCAGCCGTGAAGAGAAAGACTGAGTAGGACCCATTGTTGTACGACTACATCCCAGCGCAAAAACACACAGATTCAGTTGCCAACATTGCTTTGTGGAGGGAGATAATCATGATGTCACTTATGTGACCCCTGGGTGTGTAGTCTTTTTTTAATTACATATCTTCAGTCTTATACGTCAATAGTTTTATGGCAAACGGTGACTCTCTTGACTTGAAAAAATATCTTTTAAATTGACAAACATCATGATTCATGGCACAATTCAAACGGGATCAGAAAATAATTTGCCTCTCGTTACTGACTACCGTTTATGTTTTTTTAAAATTAGGCCCCATAGTGGTCCACTGGAAGGGGCGTGACTTTGGCTCTCTATACCCACAGAGTACATCTACTGAGTCAGACTACAATATTGGTGTAAATAACATCCTAAAGATACCCATCCCTAACCATGACTGAAGATTTTATCTGTAAGGCCCACTCTTACAGTAGATGATCATTCACTCAGAAGACCAATATCAGTTTCATCTCTACAGTACAGTTTACTCTAGCTTATCTCAAAGACTTACAGAGCTGTTAGACTGCCCCACTCTGCACTACAATGAATTGTAGGCTAAATGACTAGTGTTACACACACACACCCACACACAAACGCACACACCAAGAATGCCAACATGCCATCGTTGTGAAATTTGAGACCGCCCGGTCACTCCATGGAAACAAAAAGAAAAAAAAAAAAGGCTCACTCTGCTGGCCCCATGATCATAAATGAACACAGAAGTCAATACTGGAGCTGCCCCAGCCAGGAAACCCAACAGAATGATCCATGCAGTGAACACACACACTCTTTAACTGCCAGAAAGTGAGCACACACTTACAGATGACACTATTACTGGAAAATACATGACACCTTTAACCCAACATGGCCCCACCTCTGTAAATAGCTTTATGTATCATTACAGACCTGGGTGTTACTATTTCCAGGGTCAGCTCTCAGCGTGGCATTTCATCTGCTCTCTGGATAGTCGGGTAGTTGGACAGACAGCAGACGAATGAGGAAACAGAAGAGGAAAAAACAGCTGAGAGGAGAGAAACAGAGGACAGGAAGAGAGAATATTAGGGGAGTGGGAACCTTATCCTGGAATAGCCAGCAACTAGAGCTGCAGACTCCACCCTTCTCACCCCTCCCCTTACTCTTTCTCTCCCTTTCCCTCCCTGCTATCTCTCTCTCCCTCTCTCCGAAGCAGTCTCCTAGTGTGTCATTTGACCAGGCAGTTCACAGAGGCAGAGAGCTCAGCACCAAAAAGAAAACAGAGGAAAAACAGAGAGAGAGAGAGAGAGAGAGAGACAGAGGGAAGGGAAGGGAGCACTGCTGTTCAATATAACGATAAGCTTGCTGGAATGTTTCCTTGGCTGAAAAAGACCCCTGTGAGTGAGGATTTCTTCTTGGCTGCTGCTGCATTTGTGGACTCTTTTCTCCCCTCTTCTCGGTCTGGATGTGTGGGCTTTAAGTCTGTCTGCAGTCAGCCGAGGTGGGGGATCAACTGACACCTTTTTGGGGATTTACACTGAGGAGTAAACCTCTACTTGTGTGTGAGGGTGAGACTTGAGAGAGACAGGAAGGGGGGAGAAAAGAGAGAGTGCCGGGCCATGCCCACCTCTGCTCATGGTTCAACAGCATGAAAGGGGGCCACCATCACCATCGCCACCACCGAGGCTGTGGCTGCCAACACTTGTTCCGTAAAGTCCTGGCCAAGTGTGGCTGCTGCTATGCCCGAGTCAGAGGTCAGTGTCACGCACTTACACACTTGAATTTTCATTGAGTTTGTCATTGTCAGTCTAAGTTCCTTTGCCCTGAGGTTGGTGCTGTACTTTAAAATAGCTTTTGAGAGTCAGTTTGTGTGCAGTTGATTGTATGTGTGTGTTTGGTTGCACTTGGAAGCTGGAAGCTGACATAAACTAGACATAAAATGTTATTTATTTGACAGTACCAGACCCTTTTTAGACCCTTATTAGACTTTACTGGAGGCTAATTAACATTATCACATTACTACAGAATTGTACTGTAAACTAAAGTAGATTGTTTCCTGCTGTTAGACCCTTGTTAGACTTTATTACAGGCTAATTTGGGACACATTACAACAGAACTGAACTGTAAACTAAAGTACATTTTTTCCCACTTATAGACCCTTAATAGACTTTATTAGAGTGCAATTAGAGACACATTACAACAGAACTGAACTGTAAACTGAAGTGTATTGTTTCCCGCTGTTAGAGCCTTGGTAGACTTTTTAGAGGGTAATTAGTGACACCTTACAACTGAAACAAACTGAAAACTAAAGTAAAATCACATATCTGCCATATGAGACATGCCGTCTTTGTCTTGTCCCTTACAATTGGCAGAGTAACCAAGACAGATGGCTTCTTCTTTGATTAAATCACATTATTTGCCTACGTCATTACAATAAGTCTGTGTAGTCATAGACATAATAGACCCATAGACAAAATATCTCTGTACCTCTACAGTGTTGGCCTTTACTTGATAAATGGGGACAGAGTATAAGTGAAGTAGCAGATATGTGATTTCACTTTAGTTTACAGTCCAGTTCTGCTGTAATGTGTCGCTAATTACCTTCTAATAAAGTTTAATAAGGGTCTAATACTGTGTAATAAAGAACATGCTATTTCTGTTTTTTGTCAACTCTGACACAAAGTATGACTTGTTACGTCTTATTAGTTTACTGTAAAATAAAGTGCGAGCGTGTGTTTTTGTTGATCTCTCTGAACTGAAGCAATAACTCCTCTCTTCTCCTCTCCTCTCATTTAATACCTCCACATTTTCTCGCTCTTCTTCCCCTCCACATTTTCTCAGATGTCCACCCACCTCTCCCTTATCTCCCCTTCCATTCCTCCTGTGAGAGTGAATGCTAATGCTTTAAGTGTAAGCCT
This sequence comes from Lutjanus campechanus, assembly GCA_027495735.1. NCBI lineage: Eukaryota > Metazoa > Chordata > Actinopteri > Lutjaniformes > Lutjanidae > Lutjanus > Lutjanus campechanus. The sequence continues at coordinate 18,230 of JAJHUR010107780.1, read as the reverse complement.
CAATCCTCTCGCCTGCTCTCGCTGCCTCCAGCTAAAGCAACAGATGTGTGTCACACAGACATCAGTCCTTCCTACAGAAGACTACGCAGTGAGGAGCAGGGGAGAGGACATGCATCACACATTCTTCCATTAAAAATAGAGAAGGAATCAGAGGGAGAGAGGGAAACAGAGTGTGTGATTTGGAAAGTGTCATCATGATGAGTGTGTGTCAGATGGGTATGTGCAGCACGTGGATGGATGAAACACACACAGGAGGACTGAACCACTCTGAAACATTCCTCTACCCCAAACAGTGAGAGCTGAACAAAATAGCAGTAATCTCCTCTCTCTCTCTCTCTCTCTCTCTCTCTCTCTCTCTCTCTCCCTCTCTCCCTCTCTCTCTCTCTCTTTCTGTGTGTGTCCCTCCAACTCCGCTGTTTGTTGTAATGAAGTGTAACAGCAACACCAGCGGTCCATTAGAATAGTGTGGTTGAGTAAAAGCAGCGGGTGGCAGGATATGTATTAAACAGCAAGGCTGGTGAGCGCACGCAGGCTGTGCTGCTTTGTTAGAGTTTAAACACAACTCAGGAGTCACTGTAAAGCTGGGCATACATGCACTGTACGACTGTTTCTGACACAATCTTGAGCTGAACAACTTATTTTAGAGTTGGGCCGAATCTCAGCTTCGTCAGACCTCGTTTGCTGTGCAGCGTACAGGAGCATTCAACTGCTCCCAAACCGCCATCAGACAAATTTCTGACATGTCGATTCCCCGTGTTCAGTGCTGTTGTCCTCACTGCACAAGTGCAAAGTGGCAAACAGACCGTGTGAAAGTGTCGAACGGATGAATATGAACAGTGAAATATAACTAGCTTACCTCCATTTCTCTCTGCAACATAGACAAGCACTACTGTCCATTACGTCACATTTTAGCTGGACGCAAAAAAGGGAAAACCTGGATGCAAAAACTGTGTTGTGTTGTTAGGTGCCAGAATCGAAATAGTAATGGCTCAAAATTGCGTGAAACTTTATCACATACTGCCAATGCCAGTCAGACCTGAAGACAGAAATGTTATGACACAAAAGCTGAGATGTGCGTGACAAAATAAACAAAATTAACTCACAAAATGTGAAGAAAGAAAATATTCTCACACCTATTTTCCTTGTTAAACAGTAAAATACAACAGAACACCTTCTAAATTCAAGTTTTTCTCTTTCCGATCTAAGATGAGCTTTAATTGCCTCGTTAACTCCACAAAACACACAAGCAGACATACACAAAATTAAACTCACCAAAACCATCTTGGTAAGTTTTTCGGCTGTTAAAACAATCACCAACTCTAGTTTGGTCGAAATAAATCCTTGATTCATCACGTCAAATGTGAAAATATTCTGGCTCCAAAGGATGTTTTCCTCTCACTCGTCCTCAGTGGGTGTGTCCTGTGCTGCTGAATGCACCCAGCCCACAGCTGTAGAAAATACATCCGTCCATTTAGTGGGTGGTCTCATTGGTTAGTGTGACCATTTTCAAGTAACATTCGCAGTCCGAGAGAGTGAGTGACCGTACATTTTCAGAAGAGATCCTATTTTCTTCAGCCACTGATAAGAAACAAGCCAACAAAACTTGCTTGCTTGTGTTCGCTCACATGTTTAGGGAATGGTTTTGCCATTCACTAAATTCAAACTACAGTGGTCTATACATCGGCACCTCTTTTTTCTTTTAAAAAAAAACTTCAGCACACAGGATGGCACAGATGATCAAGATAGCACATTTCTACCTTGTTAGAATTTTGCTAGAGGGCAAATTTCTGCCTGCCTTGGAGCTTTCAAATTAATCTTTATTGACAACCATCAATAGTATTCATCAACTATTTTCTGTTCTACACGTAAAGTGTGAACTTACTGTGTGAGCACATAAATCGTGAGCTTTGGCTTCACATCACAGACAGTTTACTTGTACAGTAACCATTAGAATTTAACAACAACATTTCTAAAATTGTATAAATGATGTCCAGCTCAACATCTAGCTGAGAGCTTGAAAAATTAGAAATCAAATCTCTCTCTCTGGCAGACAGTTAGTTGATTTCCTCTCTGTCCCTGTCTCAGGCTTGTGCACACACACAGGACCCCTGTCACTGTGGCTTGGAGGCAAAGTTAAAACAACAACGGTGTCTAATAGCACTATATGAGTTAACACTGCCGTGCCATGCTGTGTGTTTGTTCCCTTTTACAAGCGTACATCAAAGGGATAAACAGTGGACCTACCCGCGGAGGCTCTGTACATAGGGGGGCTCATGAAGTAGACTTTCATATTAGTGGCCAGCGTTGTTGGATACATACCTCAGATTCCTTCAGTTTAATCTCTTATGTAATGGATATTCTCCTTTTCCATAGCCTGCAGCTCCCCTCTGCACCTCTTACCATGTTATCATAGCAAATACGCGCACGCTTAGATCATAATGTATAAACATGCGGGGGATTGGAAGAATGAAACATTTCTGGCTATTAAAAGAAATCTCAATAAACAATCATCATGGGTTTTAAATCCAATAGACTTACTTTTATTTAAACAATCAAGACACTGTTTTTGGTCTGACATGACACGATTTTATATTTTACAGCGAGAAGCAGAAAACCTCTTGATCTCACTTTACAATCTGTGCAGGAGAAATACGAGCGCTCTACTCTACCCCCTCTGGGGAAGCCACATTATAAAGCTACAGTAGTCTCTTAGAGTGACTTAACTATTAATGTGAAGCTGTGCGCTCTATAAAACCTCCTCAAAGAGCATGGAAAATACATTTCTATGTTGCTACCACTGGTTTGCTCCCACTAGTGTGTCGAGGAGGTCACGTACAATCCTCTCCAATCATCTACTGTAAATCAGTTTCTATAATTAACATGATGTCAGGGGGAAAAGCGTCAGCTGTGGTGGACGTTTTTTTAAATAGTTCCTCTTTCTATGCATTTATATCTCAGCTCTGGCTCTTCTCTGGCATTTTATTTGATGTTTGTCTTTTTAAACTCATTTTCTGTGTCTTTCTGTGTGTGGAAGTTGGCCAAGTTGGAGCACAAGCTAAACTGACACTCAGGACCCTGCTGTTTCTGTTGTGGTGTTTACAGGAAAAAACACCGAACAATGCAGGTCTCAGTTCACCAGCCAAGGTCCTCAGCACTCCTGGCAGCCCCAAGACAATATTCTTGCAGGTCAAGCATGTCACTGTATCAAAGAAAGTCGATGCTTGACCATAGAAGAGGCTTTTTTTTTTTTAAAACAAAATGCTAGCTTAAGCTGTGACTGCTTTGTCTTCGGTGAGATAATAAGGATCAAAATACAAAATAATGGCTTGGTGTGAATTTCTTGTATTTTAACTATTTCTTTATAGGATTTTCTCATTAAATACAAAACAGGACAGAATAATGCAAAACAATGAAACGCAAAATATAGATAAAAATCTACCAAAAAACCAAACAAAACAGACAAACAAAATAAGTGAATAGAATGGCCATGATATGTCAGAGATAAAGGAAACATACCAAGATAAAATAAATGTGTTTCTGACAAAAATGCTACAGCCAGCATGCTCTTTGTTGAAATTTCAGTGCCTGTAACTTGTGTTATTGTTTGCCCTTTTTCACAGTAATTAGAAAAATTCATGCTGAATGTTCGAGTAAGTGTCTGTTTATGAGTCATTACAAATCATGAATAATCTTTTAGAGGGAGTTGATGCTTATAACAGTTAAATTGAGCAATATGTTAAAGGAGTTTGGAAGGCAGTAAGACAGGTAGTCACTGAACTCAAACTCAAACAAAAAGCAGCGGACGGACAATTGACCAACTTGAAGTGTAAGACTTGTGGTTGCTTGTTATTGTCAAATTTCAGAATGTTGTGCTCGTTGCATGCTCCTGCAGTTTCCTGCAACCTGCCTGAGCTTCCTCGAGTCTGGAGAGGAGGGGGCGGGGCAAACAATTCACTTCATCTGTAGACTGTGTTTTAAATAGGATTTTAATATACGGTGCATCATGGCTCCATCTCGCTATTTGGACTGCTGTGCTCATTTTTAGAAGTACAGTTGTTATAGATTGCTCCTTTAAAATTAAATAAATCTTCTGCTAATATGACATGCTGATAACATTATACTTTGTGCATAATCATATGTTAATTATTCGTTAATTCCAGTACAGGAGAGACTTGATGTTCTCTGCAGTTAGGGTGGGAAAATAGTCATCCAAAATGAGTTGGGAAATATCGAATATCAGCAAATATTCAATATTGTGCATCACTCGTGAGTAATAATAATAGTAATATAAAACATACCATCACAAAAACAAGGGACATAAACACAACACTTGTCTTATACAAGCTTCAATTGAGGTGTTTTTACCCGTGCAAATTATATAAATAGAATGGGTCACAATATTAAGGCAAAATTAGGTCTGGGTGTTGCGCTTACCTGTTAATTGCATTGGGCACGTCGTGTCTGCACTACAGTTTTGATCTGTCCGCCAATTTCAGAAGCAGAGGGTTTTGTCAGCCTTATTATATATGCCAGCCAGATTATACTGGCTTGCTCAGATTTTGTTGATTTGGTGATTTTCCTTGATGTCTGTGCTTTTACCATGCATAAGCAGTCTACTTAGTTAAATAGCTTGTTTTTTTTTTGTCTGTTTATGAGTCTGAACGTTGTCTTTTATTTTGAAAATTGACTGAATTCTCTATGCCGTTTCTGTGTTGAACTTCCTGCTAGCTTGATCTGCTCTGTGCAGATTGACGCGGCATTCGTCAAAAATAGACTCTGCAAGTACTTGAAGCATAGCAGTTAGTTTAGACAGTTAGAGGAGGGGGTGGAGGGTGACTCTGCAAGTCTTCAATATATCTTTGATGTCTGGGCTGCCGGATATCTTACTCTGATATCAACAGCAAACAAACTTGTTATAGTCATTTTTATCTCAGTGACAGGCTGCCTGCATCGACACCATTCATTGATTCTAAAAAAGCCACTCCACTGACACAAGAGGAAATTATAGTGTACTGCATGATTCATTCCCTACTTAGACATAATAACACTTACTTGTACGCTGGCTGGATGATGACACACAGTGCAGCATGCCATTATGTCACACCATATGTGTGCCCGGCGTACAGTATGCCTCCTTCATTCACACGCTCACACTCACACCAACATGCTCACATGAAGCATTCAGTGAATAAATGACTGAATTTGAAGTAATTTCAGCTGCTGTCACTCAGGCTAAATGCCCAAATGGCCAATATCATCATTCCTGCTTCTAACCGGTTGACTTTTCTGCAGAAATGGGGCTGCAGCGCATCAGAAAAACGGGCGAATCAATGGCTTTCTGTGGCTTTATACTATGTACTATCCTGCACACATTTTTTTCACTTCTTAATCAATGCATAATGTTACACAAGCATGTGGAGTCCTTGGTTAAGTATTGATAATGCGTGAATGTGCATAGGGGTGTTGTTTGTTGTTGCAGTATGTGTGTTTTGCAGGTTTATCAAAGGACTGACAAGTGCCGGAAGGCATGAAAAATGGAGTCAGAGGAAATATATGACAACATACTGTATAAGCCAGAGTGCAGGAGGAGGGGAGAGGTGGGACTATTGATCCGAGCAGTGCTCAACATGATAGAGAAGCTCAGACAGATGGACAGGTGGAGAGATGGATATAATATAAAGAGAAAAGCACATATCATTTTAGCTCTGATGTCAGCGTTGCTCTGCACGGCACATTAGCAGATTGGCTGCCAGAGGGCCATTAGTGAGGACTGCCTCCCAGAAAATACTGTTGACAAGCCATTTAAAAATAGATGGTGTACAATTGTTTGATATTTTCCGCAGCCAGTTGCCTCCACAGGGACAAAGGCAGGAAATAAAACCTGTGCATTCACCAAATCACACCTTGTGGAAGGGTCATATTTGGGGAAAGAGAAAGGTGGAATAAAGCAAGTGTTGCTTATATGTCAGGGATGTCAATGATTAGAAAATATTTTTGACTGGTTACATGTGTTTGTTAATTTGCATACTCACACACTCCACTAACAGCCCTGCTAGCTAGCAGTCAGTGTGAAGTAAAAAAGAAGCTTGGTGCACAGTAGTTGATTTATAAGTTTAATTTTTTTCCTTTAATGACCCGGTTTGTTGTACCCATGGCTAGCGAACTGACTCATGAGCGACTATTAGAGATCCAACATGAAAATGACAGAAGGGTGGGACTCAGAGAAAAAGTCACAATTACAAATCTGTCTGCTACTTCAGCACCACAGACGGTGCCATGAATTCATCAATACACAGCACAATTACACCTCTTTGTAATATATGAAGAAAGCAGGCAAACTCAATCAGATGGAGCGCAAAAAATTGTCCAGACATGCTGCGAACACTCCCTCTGCAAATGACTAAAGTGTTGAAGTTGTTTAATCATGACTAATGCAGTTTTCTTAAAGTTGGTGGACAATTTACCTACTTGTAAATCCCAGCAGCTCACAGATTTCCTTCTAAACCTCGTCCTTTTTGAGGATAGCCTAGCGGATCATGCAAGATTTCTTGCCTTTCAAACTCATAAATTAGTCTCCTGTCATTGATGTTGACTGCTAACAAATAAAACTGTTTAAAGAAAATGTACAGAATTTTGCAAAAATAGAATCAGTTGACACCAACAGACACCACCTGCTTAGCTTGTTCGCTAATGTTCGCTCATTTTGCATTTTTTCTTAAAAATGAACTGGTTAGTTACCTATAAATGGGTGTTGGACCATCAAAAGCAAAGTTAACCATAAGTGACATCCAAAGCATACAGCAAAGCATTGAATAGATGTATGCATTCGCTCCTTTTTGAGGGTCAAATAGCGACTTTCAAACAAAGGAAGGAATTCACATAAAAAGCCTGTACAGACTCCCAATGATGACACTGACAGTGTTTTCCTTATACATAAATGGTAATGTTAAACATGATATATGCCACAGTATACTACGCCAACACAATCATCTCAACATGGTGTCTTTAGTGCAGCACAGCCTCCCACACACCCAGTGGTATTTGGGATGCACCCTGAGGTAAATCTGACACACATTAATGCTGCCAGAGAGACACATGAAACAAAAGAAAGATAAGAGTGGGATGGAGGTAAGATCACACTTAAACAAGGCAGAGGCATATATTTGAATTTATACTTCTTTTTTTAACCGAGGTTGCTTCAGATTTTCATTAAAGTGACTCTTCAGAATGCATCCGACCATGTTAAAATATGATCAGTATTCTGTCTGAAATGCAGTCTAAAAAGCACATAACCTGAATGTGTCATAGAAAATATATTTAAATGTTTTTTTAAGCAGCTTAAAGGCCAAATACAGTTACAGTGGAATTAGACAACATGTTTCTGAAATGCGTTTCAAATTGGTTTGGCATTTGCAGCCGTTTTTAAATACACTGGAAAGGCAGTATGTTTTCTCCAAGTTAGTTCCATCTTGTGATCTGGGATTGGCTACTACTACTGTGCTATGATTTGCTTGTACTCGTAGCCAAAAAGTCTTTCTAATGTTATGAAAAGATCAAACCAACTTAAGCATAACCAATCTGCAACTGAAAACTGAAAAACAAAACAAAACAAAAAAACAACAGAAAATAATGAGGGCCTGTATCCACATAGAGTACCAGTGTCCTTTTTCCAAGTGCTCTGTCTTTTTGCACTGCTGCTCTGAGTGCTTCTGGTTGAAAATGTCTGAACTTTTCAGAAAGGCTCTGGTGTTGTCACTTATTTTTTCAGGCCACCAATCATATATTAGAGGGGGACTCATCATCCTGTTAACCAAGAGAGTTGAACTTGCTGTCACAGCTAACATCACATAATGAGTGTGAGCCAATCACGTCACAGTAAGGCAGAACAATCTTGGAAAAAAAATAATGCATTTGAAAGACATTAATAAGTTTCAGTAAGAAATATCAGCCAAGCACATGAACAGATTTCCTGAGAGTGATTGGAGATGCATTACAGTATTACGGTACATTGATCAAAACATATCAGCATAAGTAACACACAGGTTGTTTGTATTTGTAAATACAAATTGTACTGTAAATGTATTATATGGCAAATATATTTCTTAATGATAAAACTGCAGAAAGTCTTAGGTTTTTAGCTTTACAAAGAGACTCTGAGGCTCTTTTTTCTCTTTCTCTCACACACAGATATACAGGTGCCCTCAGTAATTTGATTGTGTGTTTTTCTCATCGTGTCTCTGAACCTGCTGTGTTCCCACACGGAGGCATAAGGCAGCTTTAATGTGTCTGTGAGTTTATGCTAAATATGACTTGGCTACAGCCGCACCAGCAGCATAGCAACTAAAACAACTTCTCCATCTGTGGACCCAAAATATCCACCTCTTCCTCCATGACTCTCTCTCTCTCTCTCTTTCTCTCTCTCTCTTTCTCTCTCTCTTTCTCTCTCTCTCTCTCTCTCTCTCTCTCTCTCTCTCTCTCTCTCTCTCTCTCTCTCTCCTCTCTCTTATAC